>OMLB01023853.1:4119-49945 GCA_900302555.1 Myripristis jacobus
AAAATATATATATATATAATATATAAATAAACAAAAACTAATAGTTAATTTCTGCCAGATCTTCCTATGCCCTCAGAGGTGTACAGATCACTGCGATAAACGGAGGGATAAATGTGTTCAGCAGTTACAGTTGCACCATCTAACTTCTCCTAAAGTCTTGTGAAATGTGACCTATAGGAACAGAACCACACACATGGACGTACAGAGGTGACAATGGCATTGAACACTTTGTCTCAGTCTGGGTAACTAATACCCTCAAAAGGAGTGTTACTTTAAAAGAAAAATAAAGGAAATCTGCAAAATCATGAGAGAGAGAGAGAGAGACAGAGAGAGAGAGAGAAATAGAGAGAGAGAGAGAGCTGACTTGTCACTTAACAATGCTGGTTCAAGGATGGTTCAAAAACGACTAGAGTCATGTATTTATTCATAAGTGAAACACAATCTTTGCTCAGGATCTAAATGTGGAGTGACAAAAAAGTGCTTTCAGTTCATTTCACTTTAACTTGATTATCCTTCAAGAAGAAATTGAACTTGCAGCAGAGTGTAAAATACAGACCCCCGCAGCACAATAGGTTACAATGCTGTATCAAACAGCAAACAGTACAAGGTTTTTCTAATAGAAAAACTGAACAGTTCAAAGTGCTGAGCAACAACCAAAATAAAGAAACTGATTATAAACTGTTCAGCAATGCGATAGCCACAGACACAAATGTTGCCTTAACTCTCCTGGTCCTACAAGCCGGCACTCTGAACTCCCTGTGTCGAGGTTGACATTGGCCTTCCTTGGACCATGGCAGTGATTTTTAACGTTTGGCCCATTTACTAAAATTTACCAACATGAGGGGTACTAAAGATTTCACAGCATATAGTCAAAATCGCTTGATCTTCAATTTTGAATTTTTGGCTGAAGCACCTACCTTATATTGTTCTGTTTCTGCAGAACGTCAGCATTCATAAACCAGGGACCTGATGATTGCCTGTGTAAAGCAAATGTTTTCCAGGGACTATTTTCTGGTGGAGATATGAATCACTCTATCCAATTTCAAGTCATCAAAACACAACAGTGCTGCTAGAAAACGAATGTGAGCGACTTTATTACAGTGATGAAATAACTGGTGTGAAGAAAGTTGGAAGTCTCTGAAAGTTCATTTTCATATCATAGCAGAATGACTGGAAACCAATGGCTGGATAAAAGGGGGAGGGGAATGCTATTCTGGAACATGACTGCTTGCTTTTGCAGAAGATTAGCAGAAGCATAAAGTGCGTATGTTTTGTAGATATTGGCGGTATGTTGGACCTGACGCAAACCGATTATTTTACCTGCCACTTTTACAAGGCTATTGTTTTGTTGGAGAGTGCCATACCATACAGCAATACAGCAAATTAAAACAGTCAATAAAATTCCAGTAAAACAAGGTCATCACGGTTGAGCACATGAGACACAAACACCTGCTGCTCGTCACCACAAGGCCAGCGTTCTCTGAAAGCTATTAGATGCTTTATGAATAATGCTTAAAACTGAGCACACAGACCTGACCCACATAGGCAACAAAACAGTCAAAATTGCTTTTCAAAAATTGTGACAGCTTCTGTTATGCTTCCTGGGTTGAGTGTGCTAAATTGCTCTTGTGTTTGTCTGATTATTTCCTCACATAATGAATAAGTTACCTGACTTAGCTTCCTGCAAAATGTCAGCTTTGTTAACGGCAAAATATTTTGCACTCTCTAACACTTACTGTGAAATATATTAAAAAAAGAAGCTATTAGTCCTTACATTCTTGTGTTCTCTTGTTGTTTAGTAGTATGTTTTTCTAATTCCTGCAGGATTGAAGAGGCAGATGGTTTCTAGACCCTCTATTCAGGGAGGAATTGCACAAAGAGATGCCAATTTCTCCGCTGACAGTAGCTGCAGTATTTCATTATGGAATGCAGCCACAAGGGATGCTGTGTTTTGACTAAGGGGCACAGCCCTTTTTCTCAACTGGAAACTCTTGCTGTTACTATCAGTTTTATTAATTGCTCTCCCCCCAGCTGGGTGCAGCACGTCCAGGTGAATTTTCTCAGCAATGTCAAAAGTCATTCTGAGAAATGTAGGTAAGAGTTCAACTCCTGGAATGAAGTCTAAGAGTGCAAAAGCATCCGAGGGTGGAATTATTATTTTTATTATTATTTTTTTTTATCAGTGAATTCAAATCACTTGCCCAGGCCTTCACTGATGGCCTTGCTCCATTTAGATGAATATTATTTTTTCAATTCCACTGAAATGTTGATTTCATGATTTATTTTCTGAATGCACTTTTCTGTGGGAAGTTTTTTTAATCAAACATGTCATAGTTTTTTTTATTTTTTTATTTTTTAAGCAAAGACAGCAGTGAGCTACTTCTATATTTTCATTACTGTGTTTTGCATCAGCTCTTTTACTTCTAGTCAAGTCAAATTTTTAACAAAGTCCCTATTGTCCCTACGGTCTCTGCACACTGTGGAAAGCCTGTTCAGTTTGACACTAGTGGATGAGGCGCATCAGCCTATTTCAGTGCCCCTGGAAGTGAATGCCTACTGCATTTACAGTGCCGCAATGCACATAGAGCATATTTGGTTCAGAGGAAGGTGCAACTAAGCAAAAAATATGGGATGAGCTGATAAGACAGCAGGCTTATTCTAGTCAAACAATGTTTCACCACCAGATAGCAGCATAGCACAGTTTTAACTCATCACTCCTCTTTAGAGCTGATATAAATGTAATAGGTTAGGCTTTATCCCCTGCTTATTCATGCTCTTTTATGCTTGTAAGCATGGACAACAAATCTTGAGAAGATTGTGGGACCAAGCACAGAAGACATTACAGCATAAGGAGGGAGAGACATGGCCATAAGCAAAGCAATGTAATTTTCACCTCTCTGTTTCACCAGACACATTGCAATATAAAATGGGCAATAATTACTCGCATAAATGCAGCACTATTGATGTCCACTGGCAATGAACCAGTGTGATAAATTAATGGATGCTACATCTAATCCAGACATTTCAATAACCAAACCAATAGGTGCAAATCGTTTTTATAATATGTAACAATTATTTCATACAACCAGATCTGGAAAGAGTATTGATACGGTGTCTACAAATAGAAGCAGTTGTACTTTTCTGAAAAACAGATAGTCAAGTAGGACTGAGTCTTTATTCGGGAATTTACCACAAAGAGAATCATTGTTATGCTATTTTGTGTCCATCACTAGCCACTTCTGATAAAAGGAAATTATAGCACATTTCATTTTGGCTATAGCCCCTCCACAGATAAAGTAAAGGCACTGATGCAACATCTTTTTTTGCCAAGTCAATATTTCATGCCTGCTCATACATTTTACCCAGCTTGATGAATTGTCGTTCACTTGGCTTTCTTTGTTTCTTTGTGTCGTCATGGGACTGTGATGTGAACATGCTGTTTTGGTTTTGTTTTGTTTTTTAACCTTATTCATATCAAGTTGGAGGCTGGATGAAACTCCAAAAACAATACAAACCCCCCCCCCCCAAAAAACAAACAAAAAAAACCACACTGATACCTCATTACATTTCCCCACAACCTTTTTCAGTGTACATCATGATGCTCCCAATGCGGAATTTTGTCATATTATTTATTACTTGATTGGCGTGCTGGCCATGTATTCGGTAAGTCACACATGCTAATTGCACCTTTTGGAACTGAACAAGAGAGCACTTGCCATGGATAATTAAACAAATTTCTTCTGCAGTCTGCACTGAGAGTGTGTTACACGGTAGTTTGCCAACTGGTCAAGCGAATCACAAGCAAATGAGAGAACTGTGAAGTGTTTCAGTTAAATACTTTGAGCGACAGCTATATTCTGTTTGTCTTTGGTCTGTTTGTATATGTTTTTACAGGTATGCTGCCTTGTTTTTTTTTTGTTTTTTTTACAGTAATTGACACTAAAGTCATAAAACAAAACCAAAACACTCAGTTCAGCCACTAGAAAATGCTGAAAGTAAGACACTGTCCTTGAACAAAACCATGAAATGAATTTGCAGCAGTGAAATCTCATTCTATATTGTCTGCGTTCACTGAGAGCCCAGTAGGAGTTTTACTGTTTCTATTGCAGTTCTGGGATTCCCATATTAATGGCCTGAATGGGAAACCAATATAAAATGTATTTAAAAAATGGTCTAATAGAGGTAGTGTATCATGCAAACTATCATTATATGATTTAAGAGAGGATTGTATAGCCTTTGTACAATTCTCTCATATTTTCAGAGCTTAATGTTGGCAGATGATGCAAGCTACTGGTAAGGGCAAACACTCTTTCTCTTCTTCCAAGTCAACACTCACAGAACACACTTCTTACATCTGTGGTATTTAGCTTGGCTTGTGGCAATCTATGTTACACTGTGTTTCACTGCGTAGAGCTGTAGGAGGGAATGAACTGATTTCTTTTTCTTTTTCTTTTTTTTTTTTTACAGCCCCTTTCATCCTTCACTTAGATATTGTTTCATCAATAATTTATTGTTAATGTCACTTTTTAGCTGATTTGGCTTTTTAGCATTCAACACTCATTCTTCAGCTGTATATGTGGAAAAAACTAGGCCTACTTTAGATGATACTTTTGTATTCGCTCAAAAAAATTGCCAGACGCTGGCTATCAAATACTGAATGGTTTGTAATCACAAGCCAATCACTAGTTATCTGTTGCATGATTCATTTTGAGAGTGTCCTCCAGCAAAAAAACGATCCCATAGGTTGTTATGGCCTGTAATTGCATTTAATAACAGTACAGTGCAGTAAATAACTGTGGTGAAGCATTAAGTTATTAGAAGGCTGGTGGGGTGGCAGATGGGTCAGTCAACATGCCTTTCACTCAGCTGGCCTTTCAAATCCTGTGTCAAACGAGAGTAGTGTAATGTTAGCCATTACAAACCTTTCCCTAACTTTAACCAACTGTTTAGATGCTAGTTGCTGTCTTACTCACTCAGGAAATGATCCCTCAGGTCATATTAGAGGTGCTCCTGTCGGTCGTATCAGAGGGTTGGAACAAACGGCCTATGTGGTCATATGGATTGGAGGACTTGTAAATTTTCCAAAATTCAGACCCTTCCAATCAGAGACGTCATGCCCATTCAAACTGCTGGAGCACGTGTCCCCCTGGGTTTTTGGGTATCTGGATTTTTTACATTTTACATATTTATTTTATGTTATATTCTATGCTGTTCCTGTTATAAAATGTAGTTATCGACATTTTATATTATCAGTTACATGTTTTAATCTAATTATGCTATCTCACACCTCAAAAAGTCAGCGCCCCCAAGAGCTTTATTATTCTCATGACAGTGAGCTGAGCTGCTAAAACTGACAAAGTGAAGTTTTAAAATTTCCAACCTTTACGTTTTTTCATGTATACATATATGTCAAATTGCAAGAAATCACATCTTTCTTTCTTTTCTGGACCTCATGCCACCTGCTCTAATTGTTTTTTTTGTCTTTTTCCAGATTTCTCAAGCTAAGATTCAGCAACCAGTGTAGCCACAAGAGATTAAAGAGAGTTTTTTGATTATAAGTGTGTGTGTGTGTGTGTGTGTGTGTGTGTGTGTGTGTGTCCATGATAAAGCAGTTTGGGCATTGCTCCAAAGTGGCAGATATCTCAACTCCTTGGCTTCCCTCTGCTCTTGTCACTTTCCATTGTGCCATACTCAGATGACTGCTGAACCCCTGGAAGCATCTGGAGATCCAGAGGCAGGTTTGTGTGAGCATGCTCAGTGCGAGGGCTTGGCAGACCTCACTGCTGTGTGTGGGAGGCAACACTGTGCCGCTGCGTGGGTCAGCTGTGTGGTCGTCAGCACCCAGCTGCATTTTTTATTCTGCTAACCTCAAACAGCTGATCCTGGAGGAGAAACTGAGGAGAAAACTAAAATCTGAGGCTTCACTCACCAGTAACATGCAAATGCAGAAATACAAATTAGAGATAATCTTCTTTGACTGACCCTGAACTAATTGTTTGTTGTGCCCTCTGACATTTGCAGAGTTGCAGCACCAGTAAAAAAATATATATATCTTGCTTTGTGGCTGCTGAATTTACTTCCCAACAATTAAAGCTTCATCTTTAACTCTTCACCTCTTTTTTCCAACAAATTCCTCTTCTGCCTTTTCTCTCTTATCTATAGACTTAATGTGGCTACAGATCTCCAAGGCTTATGCATACAACCAGCCTTGCAAATTAAGTCCAGCACATGACTTTTTAATTGAATCTAAGATGAATAGGAAATTTCCATGCCCATTTTTAGATTTTCTAAAATTAGTGTAAAGATTTTAACAAATTGGACAAAAGCAAACTGGGAAACGATCTCTCTGCGTGAGATGATAGAACGAAAAGGACATGCAACATTGATACACTGACAATGATAATACAAGTGGTGCATATATCAAACAGCATATAGTGTCTGAAAAATAGCGACAAAAAATCACTGACCAAACCTAAGGTATGTTTCATTTAAAAACAGTGACTGCTGAAAGAACTTTAAGGCAAGTATCAGACAGAATCAGAAGGAGCTTCTTTATTCATTCGACCGTAATGTAAATACCCACAGATCCAGTTTAATTTTGGCGATATTTGTATGTGTATCGCTTTGCGGCGGCTCAGTGGGTGTATCCTACTTTAGCGAAGGAGCAAAACTGCAAATTGTGTAATAGTGTTCCTGCACAAATACTGCACTACCTACTTCCTCTCCTACATTTTGGAACTACAAGTTCACATATGTCAAAAGACTATTCATGCAAAAGCCTGTGTTAATACCTCACAAAAAACAGCCTTCATCTTTTGCGGACCTTTAAAATGTAGCAAGCAGAGCTATCTATGCACTCACTGTTTTGTATGTTGCGTGCAGTATATGGAAAGGGACACTCTTGTAAAATGGGGTTTGTTGCAATTGTGTGGATGTGAATAAAGAATTGTATTAAACCATAATTTATTTTCTGTGTTCTCTAATTACAGCTTGCAGGTTAGAAGGATTCAGTAATATGCTGCACATGCTGATGCTCTTATTTTACAGTCTGGCTACCTCTGCTGCTATTTTTACTCTGCCACTCTGTGAGTAAAGTGCTCCTCTCTTGGGACATAAGCAGGATTGCGCGAGCAACCACCCCAAGTCACGAAAGCCTCTGCCTCCTTTTTGGCATGTTTGTGTGTGGGACTTATAGACAAAACACAGACCTTACAAAATACTACAATGTTATTTTGGGGAAACGACTCAAATTGAATCTGTAAGTATTGACTATGGGCTAGACGGAGCCGGACAGAGGGGGAAATAGAAAGAGAGAGCACTGCGTCATGCTCTCCCTGGACATTTCCCCTAGTTCAGTGGAGTGAGAAACAAAATATGGTCTAAAAGCTGCTTCCTCACAAGCAAGGAGCAAGCTTACATAACCTGTTTTAGTATGTCTGTGTTCATGTTGTGCGTTGGTGGGCGAAGGTGTCTGTGCCCCAGTGCTTGCGTACATGTGTGTGGATGTGGCACAGATTCCCTTCTTCTCCTCCAGCATGTTGGCTTGTCAGTTCAGTCTGGTATCTGACCATGATGGACACAGAATGCCCATTTGGTACAAGATATGCAGTCTCCTACTGTCTTTTGGCAGATTCTTAGTCTATACGAATGCTTTTATTGTCCCAATCTGCCAATATCATTTTGTCATTACCAATTCCCAAAGTGCTCAACAGTTTCCATCACTGTGTGAACTCACCCCTCCCCATCTCCCCCATTCCCGTCGGCCAGACTACCACGTGTCTCCTCCCACACAAGCCATTTCTTTTCACCTGGCAGCAAGGAGCTTCCTCCAGAAGGGCTAAACTTTGTCTAAGGCCAAGAACTCAATTTGCATTTTTTAATTTGGTTCTTAACCTTGCTGTTACTGACATTTTTATCTATGGACTTGAGCGGCACAAACTGTCAATCATACAGACTTATTGGAGAAAAGTTACAAAACTTTTAACCAGAGGGTACATTCAGTTATGAACATTTGTTTCATTCTAACTTTGATGCAATGGCAGTAGAAGCTCTACTTTAACGAGTTGCATCACAGTTAACATTGTGCACTCCAGAATCAGAACAGGTTGGTCCCTAGACTTCAGTTGTTACCAGAAAAAGTGCCATATTACAACTGAGAAAAAAAAGAAAGAAGGAAAGCAAAAAAGTCACACTTAGTGGTAGTATACAGTTCCACAACATTTGATGCAACATTTTTAGCAGCTTTTTTCCATATCTCTGCTGGCAGCTTTTGCATTCCACATTAGCTTCCACTTGACAATGGTAGATATTTGGAGCCTGCCGTGTTATCTACAGTCTTATCTTTTATTGTCACTGGGGAAACTGTACTCCAACAGATCAATTAAATTAGACCTTTTAGATCAAACTTTTTCATATTCCAGACCCCCAAATTGACTTTCATTAAGCAGCGGACCCAAGTTTGAAGTGCTTTAGCTCTGGGGATACTGATATGAAAAGATGTTTTAGTTCGTGTCACATATTAAATCGTTGAGATGTCACTGATAAAGACATTCAAAACAGTGAGATTAACACCATAAACACATTTTTTTTTTTTTTTTACATATTCTGTATCTGCTGGTTGCTACATTTCACTGAGGCTACATCACACTTATAATGAGGGAAATATTCAAACCCAAGACAGCACTGTTATATGGCTGCACCATTAAAAGATCTAGATGTCTTGTGCATATACATTTCCTTGTGAGTCAACAGGACATATTTAGTATTTGTTATAAATCTTGGGATGTCCACATATTTTAAAATAAAGCTCTGTGGGTTGGAACAAAGCTTGGCAGCGCAGCAATGGCAATCACCACTGGGAGTGGCAGGGTTGAACAATTTAAAACATCATATTAAAATAATCACTCTTTTTCTTGCTGAGGACCCCCCTGGAGACCATTCAGAGACGAGTGGGGGTTCACAGGCTCCAATTTAAAAACCCCTGTATTAGACCAGAGGATACTTCAGTGATCCCAACGGGGAAATTAGAGTTCTTTGTAGGTGACTTTTTTGTGTGTTTGGCTTCTGGCCCATAGAACTTTCCAGACAATGTGACATTTTGTCAAGATATTTCCAGCTCAAATACAATAGCATTTTATAGCTATCTGTATAACAGGAAACATCAGGTGGTAGTTAGCTTTTAGTATCAAAGACCAAAGGCTTTTTTTTTTCAATATTTACTAGATTAATTATTTTCAGTATTTCAAACCAACATCCAACAATCATTCAGGTGGAATTCTATTGTAAAGCAGCAGCAGATATACCTACCTACCTACCTATCTATATCCACCGACAGTGGCCCCAGTAGACAATAACACAATGCAGCCAGAAGACTTATTGTTTTTCTCAAATGGAAAAACTCTCACCATCTCACTCTTTCCATGCCATTGCTATTTATTGCTAGTGCTATTGCTCTCTCCACCTACACGTAATATCCATAGCACAATGCAATATGTCTCTGCCAGTTTTGTGTGGTTTGTTTACAGTCATTCTGGGTAATATAGGAAACAAGAAACCAAAGTACAAATAGATGATGCAGGGAAAGGGAAAGTAGGCACACGGTAAAGGTAAATCAAATTTCATCATAAAATAACTCCCAGAGTGCACTGAATAACAAAGATTGATGATATATAACTGTGTACGGTTATATGTGAGGGTGGATGTTTTTTTTTGTTGTTTTTTTTATATGAGGAGATGAACGCGATGCCATTGTGAAAAGGACTGCGTGGCATTTTGATAAATGAGATGTCACTCCTAATCAGGGTGAATAGTGCTGTATCCTCTGCAAACATGATATATGAATTTTTTTCTTTTTTTGTTTTTAGTTAAAAAGTGGTGAAATGCAGCATCCCAACGAAGACGCCAAGGTTTGTTGTAATGATCAAATTGTCCATTTCATGGGGAGTTTTTCATCTCCAGTAATACTGTATAATAACTCTTCATGTCTTGTAGTTTTTTTACACTGTTGGCTACATGGACACGGTTGTATCATGCCTACAGGACTGGGCCCTATAGGCAAACTGGAAGCAAACATTGTGCTGTCATGGTTCACATAATCTGCTCCAGTAATCTCACTTTCACTTGCACAGGTTCTTTAGAGTGTGGTGATGCTGTTTGCCATCTGTGATATGGATGAATTGCTGTCCAGTCAAGCAAAAAATGGAACATTATATCCAGTCGTGAGCACATAGTATTTAAAATGCAGTAAACTTACCTGTGCTGCTGCGTTTGTCAGATTTCAAAAAGGTAATTGCTGAAAATTCAGATCTAAAGAGAGATTTGATTTTTATGGGTCTGTGTTTTGAGGAGATTTTTTGAATTTCATCAATTGTGCGGTTTGTATTAGGTGAACTAATACAAACCACTTTTTTCTTTCGTTCATTTCTAATCCATATAGCAGCATCATAAAGACACTGATGATACTTTAATATTGGTATAGGTGTTAGCGATGTGATAATAATCCATAATTGAATATGTGTTATGAATGTATTTTTGGTGTATATTTAATTATTTCTCCATAATTACGACAACATGAGACTGAATGCTAATAGTTGCTAAAATGTTTATAAATTGTAGTGGAATTTTAGTCACTAGTATCTGGCTTCCAGGCCTGAATTCATTCAAAAAAGTACTGAAAGGTTTTCAATGCTTTTTTCTCCCCTGCAAGGGTGTATGGACTAGATCATGATGGGTCTTCTGTAAAAATGAAATGTGTGTGTGCAATAGAGAAGGGTAGAGAGAGCATTAGCTAAGCATAGAGTGAGAAAGCACAGATGCAAGAAGGGAGGAGGGAGTGCAAAGGAGGGAGGGTGCAGTGGCGGCAGCGGCTGGTCGCTTTCTGCAGTACAGATCTGCTGAAGAGCAGACCACAGCCGCAGGGCTCCTACTGCAGTTAAGAGAAAACCCACACACGCACACACAAAGGTACTAAGAGAGAAACTGCTACCTCACATTCTCAAAGAGCGTCAGAGAAACGGCCAGAGGACAAGGCAAAAAGAGGAGGAGAAGAAAGAAGTGACCGGGCAAACAAAGAGCAGAGGTGAGAGGAATCGGACGAGGTACTCAGCGATACCTTGGACAAGCCGAACTTTGAGTGCACGAGGCTCTTCACGTTCTCTTTCTGGAGTCCTTCAATAATTCATCTTCTGCCTCATCTTTGTCTGTGGAACACAACTTTATCTTTTAAAAGTTTGAGGCACAGGTCTGGGTTTTTCTTTCCTACAGAAATTTTTGCTGCTGTTTGCGATTATAGTGCGGGTTCAACACAGCAGTGTTTGAACTTCATCAAAGCATTTTGTGTTTTTTCTTTTGTTTACTTTTTTGTTTTCTTTTTTTTGATTGAGTGAGTGAAATGTACCTGGTGGAATTAGGTGGAAGAGTGTTTGTGTGAGTGAATAAATATACAAATTCATCGCAACAGAGTTAAAAGAAGCTGCGTGACAAAAGGTTCATCTCGCAAGTGACTCCATTGTTTAGCTCAATTTTTTTTTGCCTTAAAGGGGCCTTGAGATGCCATATTACAGAACCTACTGTCCATAATTTGGTTTGCAACAAGGATCGCTCTCCGTTCCACACTAAAGCCACATTTTCTGAAGTGACATTACTTTCTGTCCTGGGGAACCTTGCAAGATCAAACCTATTTGGAGACATATTGGAGGATATTGGACTTGCAGTGTTTCTCCAGTGACACCTCGGCCCTGTCTGCCCCAACCCCTACCTCAGGATGGCTGGCTGTACCAGCCGCTGCAGACAGGGGGTGGTCAAATTAATCCAGTCGCTGCAGAGACTGGTCTCAGGAACCCTCACAAAAGGTACTGTGACTTTTTCATTTAATTGCCACTTTCATCTTTCACTTAAAATGTTTGTTTACTCAGTTCATGGCTGCATGTCTTTGTGTGTAGTTCCTATGATACTACAGTGTGTGATTCTGTAAGAAGGCTACACTCAGTATTACAAAATTATCTGAAGAGAGTGCCTTCAGACCCAGAAAGTGGTGAGACTTGTACTCACATAAAATAATGGGAGTTTAAACATTTAAACAGCAGGTGCTTCCATACAATAACACTTTGAGGCTGATAAAATGATGCATTCAGCGTTAAGTGTGTTGAAACCTAAAGCGGTGTTTCAGAATACTGAAAACCTAAAGACGGTAAAACCCACTAACTTTGTATGTCAGAACCACCTGCAAAAGTCATATTTTTCTCTTCCCAGTATACACCAGTTGCATGGGCTCAGGCTTTAGAACCAGTTGGCGCCTCTGCTGCAACTGACACACCAACATTATGGTTAATATCTGACCTGTTTGACAGGAAGGTGAAAATTTAATCACTTCAACAACTAAAGTGTATCCATAAGCACCTGTGTGTCTTGTTTAAGTGTCCTTGAACAAATTTAAATAAAAAAAAATCCAATAATTCTAAGTCACCCAGGATAAAATAAATGCAAATTACCTTGCATTTTTTAATGTGATGGAGCCCACATGTGATGCAGTTCACAGTAATACAAAAACACAGTACACTCCTTGAATCGCAACCTGTCCAGCCTTCTGCTCGGTGCATGCTGGGACAGGCTTTAACCTCCTTGAGTGACTCATTACGAATAAGGGATAAACTGTCCTTACACAAAACACCAGTTACAGCAGTTTACCTAAGATTGTTTTCTGGTACCAATCAGAACATGAATTATGCTACTTGATGGAGTCAGAACTGCTAATTTTCAACATTAGGGCAAGAACTTACAGCTACATAGTATTTGGCTGTTTAATCAGTTTTGGATGTTAAAATAATTGGGTGAAGTCAAGTATACTGGACCATCGGGTAAAATGGGCTGGGTATAATTGGAGGATCTTTGCTCTTTAACATTGAACAGCCAGGATTTTGCATTATTGCTACCACAATATCTGAGCTGAACCAAGGGATTTGACTGGTTAAAGATGATAACCCTATGGGAAATAAGCCGAGAAAAAAAAGTCAATTATGATGAATGTTGTAAATACAGATTTTTACTGAATACTTATTGAATTTTATGGCTCTTTTATCTACTGGCACATTTTGCCATAATGAGTTAGACACTGGGCCATTTTGTCTTTCAGCCTAAGTGTGCTGCCATTTAAGTTGTTTAAATTTATTGACTTCCTCCTCTGACCTACTTTAACCCACACACAAGATCTATTGCTATTTAAGGTGTATGCTGCAAAGTTGCCGAAGGCTGACTGCATTGAGGACCCTTTAGACTCAAAAGACAAAAAAAACACAACAAAGAAGCGTGGAATAAGCACGGATCTATCTGTGTGCCACAGCGATGATGAGGAAGGTCTGTACTCATCAAATTATGTGCTTATTTCATCATTTTTGTCAGCTGAGTAAAGGGTCTTCAGTTAAATTGGTCATCTGCAATTTTGCATAGTTCACCCCCTAATGGGTTAACTCTTCAATTCATCTTTTTTCATCTTTTCATTTGAAATTAATCATGAGAGTGCCTATTGTGTGTTATGCACCATTTTACTGGCCCATTTAACCTGAGCACCTGGCCCATTTTACCTGAGCACAGTGTAATACATTGAAAGGCTGCCTCCTGTTCAACTTCAGCATTAATTCAAATCATAAATATTAAAAAAGGCCCATTAAAACTGATGAGATGAATGGGATCGTTTGATCTACATACTGTAGCTCTGTCAATGGTGTCCTGGCTCATTAAACAAAATATAACTAGCTAGCCCATTATAGCTGATGTCACCCTATGTTTTATTCACCCCCCCCCGGGTTGAGAAATCGAAGTAGAGTTACAGATGGCAAAGCGCTTCTTGTGTGGGTGCAGATGAGGCTTGTTTGAGTCTGTTTTATAACACCGTTAAGGGTTTTAGGGTTTTGGGAAATGTGTTTTTCTGAAGCAGTTGTATTGTCAAAGTGTTTTTTTTTTATGGTTGATGGAGTCTGTTTATTGGATAAAGCCTGGGATGTTCTGTAGGGATCATGATCTGGGTCACTCTGTCACCTTTGGGAGTTGAATCACGAGTTCAAGTTCAGAGACACTTGCTGCTGCGTCCTCTGTGCCACTCCCCTTAGGCAACAGCTTCAATGTATTTTCAGTCGTCCATCCCCTGTCTGGGCGGCATGCTGCTGCAGTGGTTAGCACTCACAGCAAGCAAGTCCTGGGTTCGATGGCCAGCCAGCCAGGGTGCTCTCTGTGTGGAGTCTGTATGTTCTTCCCATGTCTATGTGGGTTTCCACCAGGAGTCCCAGTTTCCTCCCGCAGTCAAAAGACATGCAAGATAGGTGAATTGGACATATTAAATTGCCCCTAGGTGTGAATATGTACATGATCTGCCCTGTGATGGACTGGCGACTTATCCAGGGTGTTTCCCCTGCCTTCCACTCAAGGAGCGCTAAGATAGGCTACAAAAAACAAACAAACAAACAAAAACCTGTCACAATAGATTAAAAAATCAAGTGTACCTAATGTTTCCCAAATCAGCTATCACTCGGTGGGTCTGTGTCTGTAAAACTTTGCGTACACAAAACTTAAAAGCTGCATACACAAATGTGGGAGCACACTTCTAACACACTTTGTATACAATCCAAACAACATATGTTCCCCATTATCAATCACAGTCACAGCAAACGGGGCTTTATTAAGTTCAGTGGACTTTATGGGACCGCTATACTTTGAATTTAATTTCATATTTCAGTCTCATTCCAGATAAGGACATGAAGAAAGCAAATAGCAGTAGATCAAAATCTATTCAACAGGATTTCAATGTTTTTTTCGATACATTGTTTACAATAATAAAGCTATAAATCAACAGTAAACCAGTAGTCCTAAATCAAAAAGAAAAAAAACCAAAACGCAATAGATCTACTAAGACTGGATTGAGTACTTAAGCAGTTGATCTGCACTTTAAGAGTGACCAGAAATCACTTACAAGGATGCAAACTGAATTATGATTGCTCTTGTTATTGTAATTGAGTCCTTGAGATTTTAAAAATTTGTTCACCCTGTTGGTTTCTCCTGCTGGCAGATTCTGACAGCTTTATGTGCTAAACTGAAGCCAGTTTCTAATGCCTGTTGAATGCAGCTTCCCATTCCACACATGAAGTGTATAACACATAACACAACACGTATAACACAACATTCTCTGCAGGTAAAACCGTTTTTGTGGTAAAGGAGTGCATGACTTGGACAGCTGCTGTACTCCTCAAATGAGACATTATCAGTCAAAGGGATTAAAGCTAGAGCATTTTGTTTTGGACTGTAGTATACAGATACACAGATAATAAACATAACCATTTAACCTGCTCTTCAGACTTTATGTGGATTTATGTCATCAATAACTTAAAGAAACATGCATATAAATTTCTGTTCATGCCTGAATTTTCTTTATCAAATAAATAAAACACTATTTACCTATGTGATAATGTGGAGAGTATTCAGCAAACATTCTCAATGAAGACTCTTGGAATACTTTTCAGTGTCATGTTTTACTTGTATTTATTTAAAATTAATCATCACTCATCAATTATCCAGTATTTCAGAGAAACAGAGTAGCATCAGCAAGAAAACACACTCATCCCCCCTTTCTGGTGTGTCTTCCTCATCTCTCTCTCTCTCTCTCAGTACACACACACATGCTTGGACTTTGCCTGTTTGTATATCCCCTCATGCTCCTGCTCGATTATGCCATACTCTAATTCTGCGCAATTTTAAAACAAAAGTGACAGCCTTGGACTTGCCTGCCATGATAGCTTAACAACTGCCTTGCTTCTCTGGCGTGTGGGTTTTTAGATGACGCTGCTCACAAGCTGTAAACCATTTATGAGCACGTCTGCTGCCATGCATTGATTCTTACGAGTTTGACAGCGCGCACAAATCAGAATCACATCCGGAGGCTGTTTGCAAGGGAGAGGATAGCCACAATATTTTGAAATAGGAGCCTCCGGTAATGCTTACCATTTTTTGTATATTGCACAGAATCTGAAATATGATTTGTCATTTTTTTAACCAAAAAATAAGCTGCATGGCTGTTTGTTAGTACACAGCTAAATAGCCGGCAGCCAGTCATTTGAGAACTTTATCCTCAAAAATAACCTCCAAAAACACCCAAAGCATGTGTTTTTCAACATATAGACACTCACTCTGAAATACGATGTGTTTTACCTTTATGGAAAGACAGCTAAATTTCACTTTTTACCACGCACAAGTCTATGCTGCAGCCCAGACTGACAGGCAGTTGCAGCCAGCCGGCAAAGAGTAAACAAGGACATTCCACAGCGATGGCCAAGGTAGCATTAAAACTGTATGAGAAAGGCTTGACTTGGGTTGATTTTTCAAGTTTCCATTGGCTCTACGGACTGTCGTGGAGCGCCGCACATCCAGGCAAACAAGTCATACAGCAAGTGACGCAATTTTAGTCAGAATTGAAAAATATGTCGTCATTAATAAAAATGAATAATTACTGTCCTGGCTGGTGCCGTGCTGAGGCCCATCACATAAGGATGAGATTCACCACTTATTTTTAATTTCATGTTCTTGCAGCTATAACGAAATATAGAAAACATGATTGATTTCTATACCTAAGCTGGCAGTGAAACTATGTGGGTTAAACTGGTGGTTTAGTCAGCCGTTGTTCTGTGTTAAGAATAATACAGCCCACTCGTGGCTGCATGGGTTGACAATCTAGGTCATGCTTTGTGGTCGCATTTCTATCTCCCCACCTCCTTGCCTACTTCCAAGACAGTGTCTGAAAACCGCATTAAATGCTGAAGGAGTGGACAATCTCTTATAGAACAAACTTGTATGCAAACACAACTCCAAATCTACAACTAGGGGCCAATCCCTATTTCTCATCCCTTGGCCCTACCTCTAGTTTTGTAGTGCCCTCAACTGGGAAGTGGCCCTTTAGAATGGAGCTATAAGTGGTAGGGGCTGAAATCTTAAATGGGACACCATTTTGTATGTCATCAGTAGCCATAATCCATAGGGAAGTTCTAAGTTTATCATTACAATAGAAGGGAAGTGAGTCTGGTGAAAGATAAATCAAACTAAACAGCGCTCTAATGCTTCATTATCGGGCGGCTGGTAAAGAAAGTGTATTGACTACTGTATTAAACACAGCAGAGGTCAGGACAGCATTCCTGTAACCATAGCAACTCACACTGCCCTGCACTGACATTGATTTGAATTTTCACACCTCATTCGCAGGATGTGGAAATAAGTCGAAATGCTGGACTGCTGATTAGATGCCATTTCATTGACACTGTGAATAGCTAATTTTTGTGAAATGCTTGTCATAAAGAACCAATTATAAATTTCATTGCAGCTATATTAAACTAAGACATCCTAAGTGATTTTATGATTTTTGCATGTTAATTTGTGAATATATGCTACATTTATTGGACATCTTTTCCAGCACTTCTTCCACATCTCTTATACCCCTCCGTTTGCAGCCTGCATCTGGAAACGCTCTGTTTGGAGGGCTGGATGACCAATACTCCTCGATCCCTAAAAGAAATGGGACACCCTACCCTTCATAGCAGCGCACAAAATAGAAGAGGGGGGCGGGTGAATACAATGCATCAGTGAATGATGCTAAAGTTTGTTAATGCATGAAAAGAAACTTGGGAGAGACTAAGAGACTAAGATCATGTAGATGTTGGAAGAAGTGCGTGGCAGTATCAAGAGAAAACAGACTACAGATGCTTCCTCTCTTTTTCTGTCTCTGTGCCTCTCTATTTTCTGTCACTGTCATTCTCCGCTGGAAGATAATAATCTGTCCCATCTGTCTTCTTGTCCTCTGTCCCCCTCAAAGGATGAGCTCATGCAATGATGTGTGAAGTCCACAGAGGCTAAGTTCCCCTGACAGTGTGTGTGTGTGTGTGTGTGTGTGTGTACTAGGTATTACTAATGTTGTGGGGACGTAAATCTTTTAACACATTTATGATGTGGCGTTGGGGTAAGTCTCCAGGAAATGAATGTACATCAATGTAATGTCTTCTGAAATGATGGAAACATGACTGTGTGTGTGTGCGCACCCATGTGTGTGTGTGTGTGTGTGTGTGTGTGTTGCGACCTTTATATCTTCTTTGAGTGCTATTTTGTGTTTTTCGGATTGTAACACATGATGCTGACCTTTCATGTCTTGACTCAGTGAGGGTGCAGCTGCCCCGTACAGTGGAGTCACAGAGTTAGAATGCAGTATTTCTGTATATATTCACTATGTAAAAAAAAAAGTCCAAAAAGTAATGTTGTAGCTGTGTTTCTCAGTCCTTCATCTAAGTACTTAATCACAAGTGCGTAGGTGTCTGGAAGAGTTTCAGATCAGGTACAAGTAACACCCCACACTGCATTCACCAGGAGAAAAACAACATTCCTTGTCAGAGGTTCAAGTACAGAAATAAACATTTATTTGTATCACCATGCTCAAATTTCCTATTGCCTCCTTATAAACAGAGGTGCATTACTTCTGTTTGACTAACACTGATGATGACCCTGTAATCTAAATGTTTGTCATTTTAATCTCACTGAATACTTTTTTGAGTGAATGCAGTATGTGGGTGTTACTTGCACTTGATATTTCAACAAGTCCTCGAACCCATACAACGACATAGGTTGTTTTCTCTCACCCTCTAATACAACCGAAAGGACCGCAAGCCGGGTTGCAAGCTACCCTCCCAGCCACTGAAAATACTTGCCTATGGTTAGGAAATGATTAATGTTGAAGTTATGGAAAGATTTGCAATTGACAAAATTGTCCATCTCAGGGAACTGTATCCTCTGGAACAGTTTGGTGTCAATACATCAAACAACTTCAGAAATGTGTGCATTTAAGAAAAAAAAAAAAAAAAAAGTTTGATGATTTGCTATACTGCCCTCTGATGGAATTTTGGTGTAAACTTTTTGGTGGTTTTACAACTCATCAAGAACTCTTGACTGAACTCTCATGTTGATACACTCTTTTTATGTGTTGTGATTGCTGCTGCAGTATCTAAGATTTTTTTTGGGCATTTCCATCTTATGGGACAGTGGCAGCAGACTGGAGGGGTGGTGGGCTGGGGGGGTTGCAGACGTTGGATGTGCAGAAGCTTGATTCTTTTAGAAAGTTGTTCATCTGTCCAGCACCTTTCAAAAGTGTAGTAGGTCCCCTCATCTGATGCAGTTAAAATGAATTACAATGAATGTCCTGCAAAGAAAATTAGATAAGGCATACTGCCAATATTTTATCATCTTCTTAAGAAGTCTTAAAGTTCAGAAACTTCTCTCCTCCATATTAACTTGTAGATTTCTAAGACTGACCAGAGTTTACTGAAGAATGCAATATTGGTCCAACCCATAATGAAGGCTACTTTAAATTTCATTTCCTCCTCTAATTTGAGGAGTTTGATCTCAAACATGTGCAATATCATGTTAGGGCTCTGGGGAAATGTTATATAATATTTTCACAGTCATGCTTGAACTTTCAGTGTCCCCATTTTTAAATCGTGTTTACAACTGGAATGCTGGTTCCCACTGAGAAATACTGACTGCATAATGAATTAGACTTACTGTACTGCAATGCATGTTTGTGGATGTGAGTTCAAGTTCAGCTGAAAGACTTTGTTGGCCCTAATGGGAAAATGTAGCTTTCATTTTGTTATACCAGGTATAGAACTGTACATAATCACAACAAACTAATATAGGGACATACAAGGCACATTTAAACAAACGCGAAGTAAGTTAAACCCAGGTCAAATAAATTAGCAATATCTTCACCATGTTTCATTATTGTGCTGTTGCTTGAGCAGTCTGACTCTTCCCAGCGTCATCATTGTGTGGCTAAGTGTGCATCTCCAGAGAGTTCAGCAGAGGAAAACACCACCTATCATATGCATGGATAGAGGCATGCTAACACGCACAGATCTGTCATCATTCAAGCAGGCACATCAGGTAACCTGAAAA
Source organism: Myripristis jacobus (assembly GCA_900302555.1). Taxonomy (NCBI): domain Eukaryota; kingdom Metazoa; phylum Chordata; class Actinopteri; order Holocentriformes; family Holocentridae; genus Myripristis; species Myripristis jacobus. The sequence goes on from OMLB01023853.1 coordinate 24,088, forward strand.
ATGTGTGAAGTCACATGAAAACATGCAAAGTCCACTATTATGCCCTATAACTGTGAGGTAAGTTAAATGGTTTTACAATACAAACTGAACTAAAGATGAACTATAAAACTTACTTATATTACATATTAACCTCTAAAGGGTCCCAGGTTGGATTTGAACCCAGGATGTTGCTTCATCTGACAGAGCAAACTGAGCTACCAGCACAGCCCTTTAATTTCAGTTTTAACAACACTGAAGTGGTTGACTTTGCATGAGGTTGACTTTGAATACAGAGCAAAGAGATTTATAATTCAAAGCACTGAAGGTGCCATATGGGAAATGTACAATGTCAAATTGTTAAGAAATGATTGCAGCACTAATCAAGGACAGTTCTGAGCATCTAGACCCAGAAAATCAATAAAACTAATCATACTAGTAGAGTTAATAGTCACAGCCAAAGGCAGTCAATGTTGCCCAACAGTGCCAAAGCAATATGAGATCATATCATATTATGAGAAAACAGCACTCAAGCAACAGCAGCAGTTCCATTAATTAAAATAAAAGAAGGATGTCTGCTAACACTGTTGCTCCCAAAACAAGGCACTATATCAAGATGCACAGACCAACATTTTATTCACACAGACATTCATCAGGGTCTTAATAAATTAAATTAAGACACTTTTCTTCTGTTTTCATTTTGGTCATTTTGATTCAGATTTTTACTGTAAAGCAGTTTATGCATAATTGTTATATTTTGGTGCTAATTATAAACAATGACCTTGCAATATGAGCCAGCAATTTCTTCCTTTTCTTTTTTTAATCAGTGATTTCAAACAAAAGGGTAAGAATTTTAACATGAGGTTTGTTTTCCTGAGCTTTGTTTTGTAATGAGTAAACATCTTTTTTTGTATATATGGACTATGTTGCTTCAAGGTTAAGGTCTCATAGAATAAATTATGAGTGCTCAGATGGGGATAGAGGCTTTCACCCCATCCAGCCTCAGACCATTCCTGTCCTTAGTTATTACCCGCCCATCACATTCACTTATTCATGTGTCCTCTAACTAAATAACCTTGCAGCAAGAGTAAAATGGCCTCATACTGCAGTCTTGAGATTTAAATCTATGACCCATGCATCTCTACCGTACCCCTACTACTGTACAACCTCAGCTGTGCAGAATTTGAGTTTTGCATCTTCTTTGTCATAAGCTACCTTTCCCAAATACTCCCCCTTTCTCTGTCTATCCCCCTCTGACGCTTTTCCTCTCTCTTTCTGTAGCAGTAAAAGCATTGGATTGGAGCTGACAGTGTGTGTCTCTGCTTTTAATTTTTAAATCACTCCACCACACACTTTTATGTAACCGCCTTCCTCTCGGTTTATTTTTATCTCTTGCCTCCTCTCATACTCTCCTATTCATTCTCTGCATTAATTCACCCCTGTCTCATTGTTCTTCTCTTTATATTTATATCCAGATCGCCTGTGGACACACAGGCACGCCGCAGTGTGTAGTATGGTGTGTGGGGTAAGATACTGGATTATGTCTGCATGCTGTCCTCTGTTTATCTGATTTCTCCCGTCATTTGTGGCCAAAAGCAAAGGCACAGGGCTCTGATTGTATTGAGGACAATTGTACTATGCTGCCACCTGTTGTTCAACAAGTAGCACCACAAGCTTACCTACATGCTGAAATGAAACAGGTTAAATATGGAAGTCGAATGCTTGTCCAGGTAACCCAAGGAAGCCCATTAAATATATTAGCATTATTATGAGTATTGCAGCTGTCTTGTCTCAGCTGACTCAGCTCGGTTTGAGGTGCAACTGAAATGTTATATTTCAACTTTTTGGTGTATATCACACAGCTGTAAGCCTTTTCTGCTCAGACTGCTGCCTAGTGACAACTTTATAGGTTTTTGTTTCGTTTTTTTTTTCTATTTTGCCCCCAACATGGTGGTGGCGGTCTGGTGAAGTCAGTTCTGTTAGATAAGTTGCCTGGCTACTGCAGATGGACTTAAATGACTGCTTGTGAATGCAGAACTATTTAAATCAGTGCAATGGCTTCCCAGATTAAGTTTGACAATAAAATCTTGTTTTACTGCTATTTTTTTTTTCTTTTGCAGTTTAACCGAAACTTAATCTTAAAATTTTCCTTTAAAAATGCTAACCTGCATACTTTGTCCTGAAAGAGAACACAAAGCCATTCTTAGGCTTACCTCTACTCTGGACTTCCTGTCCACTTTTCATTATTTAGAGCTCATTTCTTTTAGAGTTATTATTGAGTTATTAATGTGCGCTTAATGGTGTGAAAAGGGGTAATGATCCATATCCAAAAGCTACCAGATTTGCTTATTGTTAAATTTCATTCAGCTAACCATGACTTGTATTCAGTGCAGTTTATATGTGAACTTTGAAAATTACCTTTTCTTGTTGATAGGGCTTAGAATAAATGAATGCATTAAATAAATGAATGCAATAAATAAATGAGTGCATTTTAAAATATGCACTTTTTGCATATATCAAGCCAGGGGTAAAAGGTTAAGAGGGGTGGTGGTGACTGTTTTGAGTGGCTGTATATCCATAATTCATATATTCAAGAAGGCTTTATATATAACTTTATACATTCATTCATCATAGCCTGGATTTCCCCCTGTCTAGTAGATCTAATATGGAGTGTGCAGATGACAGGGCATAAGAGATGAAAAAAATCAACAATGGGTGCTGTTGTGTAAGCCTACGGGAGAGCAACTGCTTGTTAACCCTTCGGCTCTGAAGCTGTCCCAGGCAACAAAGGAATAAAAACTGGTATTTTCCCCTTGATCTCCAGGCTGTGGAGCTGCATCATACTCCTGCTTTTTCTACCTCTTCTTATCTTTGTTTTCAGTCTCAGTTGCTGTCCCAACTACCAACAATAAAGAAACCCTTTTAAGGGAAACAGAGCTGAAAATGCTGTCTCAGATATTGCCGGCTTACCCCAAATTAAAGACAAATGAATAAAGGGACTTCTCTCACTACCAACCCTGTAATGTTTTGTGATGCATTCCTCAAAACTGCAAAAAAGGCAATAGGTAAATTCAGAGGTGGCAACAAAAATGGATATTTAGAAAAAAACAAAAAGGAAAAAACATGTCAGTGATGCAAAAGTAAGGATCAGACAACTATGAAACAAATAAAATGCTCACTTTGTCAATAATAATTGGAGTGAAATCCAACAATGGAAAATGTGAGTAGAGAAAGATTGGAGATACCTGTTGAATGAATACATCTTGCGATGCACCTGGACACATCATCAGTGATATCACCTGAGGTCATCGGGTGTTTCAGGCCTTTCAGCATCATGCACGTTCACCCAGGTGATCCAGTCAATGTGACTAAGTTTCAGCCTCTGTCTAGACAGTGCTGTTCAACAGTGGCCCTCTTAGCTGCCTTGGTGGTGGTCTTGATGTCTCTCTGGCTGCTTGCCCCTGTAATGACCCTACAAGGGGATTGGCCTGCAATCCTACTTCAGTGGGCTCCAACAGTTAACCTTTTTCGGTCATTAGCTTTCTCAGTGTGGTGTTCCCATGGGGTGGTGAGTTACAGGATGACCCGCTTGGGGACTTCTTGTCTGGGTTCAGAAATGTTGTCATGACGGCTTCAGGGAACTTAAGCTGCTTCCTAAAATCTGTTTTCAGCTTCGAGTCTTGTGCAGTTACAAGCAGGCCACTGGACTTGGTTCTAGCGGAAGAGATGATCTTATTTCCTGGATTGGGGTACATGTAATGCCTGATTCCACAACACAGTGAACACTGAGACAGCTGACTTCTGTTTGATATCTCCTGAGCGATGACCTAGTGTGGAAATAGGCTAGAACATACCCCAACAGGATGTTCTGGGAGTAAAGTTTGAGGGGGAACAGAGTTCGGTTCAGGTAGTCTATATTTCCCCTCAATTCTGTCTCTGTGCAGCACAGTACAAGGCGGTGTACTGCAGTAACAAACGTAAGTCTAACTAACAAAAGTATAGTGCCACAGTAGCCATGTCAACAAGTTTGTTTTGCATTGGCTTATCTTTTTCCACCATGGACTTAATTTGAGCTACTCTTGCTGCTGCTGCTGCTGCTGTTGCTGTGCTGCACCACTGCTCGGTGTGGGTCCATGATGTAAAGCAGCAGCACTCCTGTTTTGGTGAATTTCACTGGCTTATCCAGGAGCTGCATCTCGGTGATGATCAGCTACTGGACTTACTGGAAGTCAGTTTCATGGTTAATGTAAGGAGCATTGTCAAACAACTTTTTTGAGTGAGTTGAACATTTTTCAGTAATAGCTACCTAACATTTCCTGCCGTGACAAAGTCGCGACACATAAAACTGCAGGCACCGAAAATCACCACAATTTTAGACCAGCAGTTTTAGACAGAGTGGTAAATAGCTTTGAAGCTGTTAAATTATTTACAACAAGCCCAGGATCCTTACCCTAACCTTAACCTGAGCAAACCCATGCCTGAACTGGACCATCTCCAACCAGTTTAAAAGTGCTGCTCTAAAACTGTGGCTGGTCCAGATTTGCTGGTCTGTTGTCAGTCCATTATTTCAGCAGCTGAGCTTATTTTTGTAATATTATTCGAGTTGTAACAAGTTAAAAAGGTAATTTTATAATTCCTCCCAAGGTAGTTCAGATATGTTTGAGAATAGATGTTCACCATAAGGATGATCAGGGGGTCAACCTGAGTATATTTCCGCACTCTTATATAGTATTTCTGTATATCGTCTCTGCAGAGATGGAAGTAACTAATTACATTTTCTCATTTTACTGTAATTGAATAGATTTTTGTGTACTGCTAGCAAATAAAGTCTTTAATTTTACTTTTACTTAAGTTTCACTTGAGTTTTATACTTCACTACATTTTAAATCATATCCATTACAGAGAACAAATGATCAATGCACCTTTAAAAGAATTTAGTTTGAACTGTGTTCTCTCCTCCTTTTCTACCTGCATGGAAAAGGTCACACCTAACACAGGTACTACTTCAAAAAAGTAACTCCATAAGTTTTACTCTGAATACATTTTAAATTATCCACTTTTTACTTTTATTTTAGTAGATTTTTAAAGCAGCACCTTTACTTCTACTTAAGTAAATTATCAGCAAAGTAACAGTACTTGTACTTTAGTATCAACTTGTCATACCTCTTCTTCTCTGTGAGAACACAACCAGTGCTGCAAATATATTCAACAAAAAGAAAGATGTTTTATTTTCACTTAATTCATTTTATGAGGAAAAAGCATACTGACTGGTATTGTGCATACTGCACGTGGGATTTCTATAGGTGATAAAGCCCTGGATCCCATGGTGGGAGTGTCACTCCAGTAAGATCTGGCCATTTTCAGCACTGGTGATGACACCTATGTAGCTGATAAACTGCAGAGAAAAGGAAGAGATGACAAAGTTTTCCATTTAGATTGCTTGGTGCTGGGCAAAGGCCACTGTCAGGCTGATTTGGTGCAAAAGGACATTTTCACATGGTACCATTTGTCATCTGTTAGAAGCAGCTTTCTTATCTGTTAGTGCTCATGTGTGCTTGTGTGGATGTATGTCTGTGCATGCATACATGCATGTGTTAAGTTATATAGAAACTTCTGAATGTAATTTGAGGAAGGCTTTCATTTCATTCATTTCATTACTTACAGCAGCATGGGTTTTATGTGTCAGATGCGGCATCACAGTGCTATTTATTTGCGTTTTTAAATGAAGAAACAAGAAAGTGAAGAAACTAAGAAGCCACAGAGAAAGGAGAAGGACTGTGAACATTCATTGTGTAGAAGGAGAACTGCTTATGTGAGAGAGGGGGATAGTAATCAGAATTATTCATAACTTGATGTTTAATTAATCACTGCATGCTACGTTTTCATCTTAGCTCTACCTGGGCAATCACAAGACTTCTTCACAAACCACCAACCACAAACCACACTCCCACACACACACACCCACACACAAACACTCACACACAAACGCTTACTAACTCATTTGGTTGAAAACTATTACATTATGTAAGGATAATTCTTCTCAGCTGGGGATGTGCTTCTTGTTGTTCGCTGCTATACAAACAGGAATAATTATCATTAACAAACAACACAGCAACAAAAAAGAAAAGCATGAAAGGTTTTGTGAAAATAAACACTCCATTTGCAAATGATTAGAGAATATAAGGAATTGAACTCATGATGTAATATGCCACAGGCTCGCTCGTGCTGCTGCGTTCTCTTGTCTTTATCCTCGTACGTCTTCCGCAAGCCTTCCGGTCTTATTACTGCTCACTCAGAAGAAGAAAACGAGGTGGAACGCAACTTTCAAGAAAAGGGAACGCCGAAATGGCATAGAAAAAAGGGAGCACATGAATTTTTTAAGCCACGAGAATATTTTCTGAAGCAACCATACATATACACCGACACACAGGGAGAGAGAGAGAGAGGGAGAGAGAGAGAGAATGAGAGAGAGAGTACATTTACATTTTAGGTCTGAATTACAAAAAAAGGAGAAAAAAAAAGCCATTAATTTTATCTGCCACAATGCTTCCTGCCTTCCCCAAATTGCACTTCACTCACACCAAAGCAACCACTTTATAGTCTGAATGTCATTTCGCACATCAGATGATTGTCAGTTTTAATCCCCAGCTGTGAACAACCTGTTCCCTTCTGGCACTTAACACACTGAAGCAGATTACAGATCAAATCCTATGACAGACTAAAACTGTGTCCGGGGTGTGTTTTTGCACGTCTGATGCCTTTTACAACAACAAACAGCACTGTAGAAAAAAAAGTAGAAAAAGCTGAACATCATTCTGTATGCAAGTCCCACTGCTTCTCTAACGCTCATCGTGTAATTTTATTTGATTGCAGCTGCTTGATGAATACCAGTTGACACAATTAAGCATGATAATGTTGCTGGTTTGTGCTAACCTGCAACAGAAAAAAGAAAAAATCACAATGTCTCTGTTTTCTGCAGAGTAAGATATGGTTGAGTGAGTTTTTCCATGGAGATAGAGATTTAGTTTTGTTTCCTCCCAGTTTATGACAGGTACTGCTGTGGCTTTACAGTTTGTTTGCTTTATTTGGTTTCTCTGCATCTCTTCGTTTCCATTTCTCTCTCTCCCTCTCTCTCACTCCCTGTTTATCTGCTTCTGTCTTTTGCACACCTCTGTCTCTCTCTCGTCTCCATCATAAGGTCATCCCAATGAGGCAGTAGCAAATCAATAATAAGCTATTGTACACACAACACCAGGCTGCCGTCACGGTTAACAGGTTTCTACATTTCCATTATGGTGCAAAATGAGCTTCGGGGACCAGGTGATTAATCTGAGGATATGTTAGACTGATAAGCCAGTAGTTTTTTTTTTCTTTGTGTGTGTTGGTGTTGAGTGAAGTAGTATAAAATATGCATTGTAATGCATACAGTGTGCCTCAGTTTTAAATCCTTAGTGTTTTTTTCATCTGCTTCCATTTCCTACTGTGGAGTGTGTGTAATGCATCAGGTACTGACACTTTATAACAACGGGGCACAGAGAGGCAGGGAGAAAGAAAGAGAGGGAAAAGGCAGAGATGAGTACTGAGGAAGGGAGGGAGTGGCGTGGAAAGGCAGGAGCAGCGCGCGCGTGTGTGTGTTTGGAGAAGGAGACCAGAAAACCCAGAGAAACGGCTGAGAGAAGAGGGTCTTCCATCAGTGACAGATCTCAACACCAGCGAGGAAGAGATAACAGGGTCAAATGTCCCTTTAAGATACAGAGCAGTAGAGGGAGATAAAAGAAGAACGACAGGCTGACACACACACACAAAAAAAAAAAAAAAAAAATCTGTGAAACAAACAGGGGACGACTCTCTGGGTTGTTTGAACAGGCTGGTTTCCACGGTGACAACATGGGTGCAGTGGTGGGCACTTTGACCATGCAAACCAAGCAGAGGAAACCATCCAGAGGTACGTCAACATCAGTCAGAAAGAGACGGAGAGGAGGCAGAAGAGAGGGGGACAGATAGTCCAAACTAACAGAGAAGGGGATCAATTAAATAGCCAGAGAGATTATTTTCTGTGAACATTCAGATAATCATTTCAGCAAGTGGCACAGACTGTTTATTATGTTGTTTCTGTGGGGGCACATGCGCAACATCTGTGTATTTAAGTGCTATTAAATTTGTGCCCTAGCATATTGTGTTTCGATTGTCTATTTCCTTCTGCTGTCGTAATGAGATTTTTGGGACTTTAAGTCTGTTTAGTTCACAAATAAATTCATGTTTTATTCATTTGCATATATTCTGGCAGCTCCATCTCTTGTTTGTGCCATAGCATATTCACTTTAGTGACATTTCCATGGAATAACAATAAATTATTAAAGCAGGAAGTTGCACAGTCAGAGACAAGAAAAGGCAAAGTAATGCATTCAAATAAATACCCTGACATACCGGTTTCCTGTGTATGTGAAGAGCCCATAGCATTGTTGCGGAACTGTTTGACGAGAAACAAATATAGGAAATATAGGGAATAATCAACAGTGAGTGAAAGTGACTGTGGAAACTGGTGGTTGGATAAAAATAAAGATTTCATGCAAAGAAGTGTGAGGCATCCAGCGACGAGGTGAGGTGCGAGGCAGAACGCATGTGCCACGATCATGACGGAGGGGGTACAGGATGCCATAAATCTGGATGCCCTTGTGCAAGATGAGATCTAATTCAGTGCCTGTGACTCCACAATAATTCCTGTGTTTGTGTGTTTGTGCATGTGTGTGTGTGTGTGTGTGTGTATATGTGAGTGTGAGTGTGCACGGATAAGAATGAGTGAACGAAAGAGAAAGCGTATTGGATGTGTGTTTGTGCAGGAGCATGTGCATTAACACGCAGCTCACATATCATACCTCTCCCTGGCCTTATGCTTGAGAAGCCCGTTGTCATGGAGACTGGGTTGTGGGGCATAAGAGGAGAATGAGAACAATGCTCAGCTGTGCCTGTTGGATGAATGATAAAGTTGTAGCCTCTTGATGAAGGAGCAAAGTCGACACACCAGGAAACAAAGCAATGGCTCACCGTCCGATATTAGTTGTAGCACCCCACCAGACGAGAGTCATGTTTTGCATTTGCTTTTACAAAGCTGAAAAATGTTGTTGATGTCAGATTAAAAACACTCCAGTTTTGTTGATTTTCATGTTTTAGCTAATATTGGAGCAGTACATCGTCCATCTTCTAAGTCTCATTAAATGGAGTTAAGAAAATAAAATAACTCCAATCTATTAAAAACCTCTCAAAACCATGTGGATTAACAAAAAAGTGTGAGGGTCAAGCTTAAAAACAAGGCTTTTTTCTTAGTTCATGAAAACTTAACATTTTGCAGATGTATTTCACTCAGCAGAAATATATCATTTTGTAGTGATATCTAGTTCTTGTGCTAGTTAACTGATATTTAATGTTTACAAAGATCTGTATCTCACATGATCTATAGATGCAAATGGCCATGGGTTGAAATACTTACAAGTGCAGATATTGAATATTCAGTGTATCAGTTAACCACTGAAAGCAGATGAGTGAAGAGTCACTGAAAGTCCCTTGTGTACAGGCCATTAATCACATGGATTGATCTATGTGTTTTTCGCCTTTAATAATTAAAACTGGCTGTAGTTTTGAATAACATTTTATAATTTATGGATGAGTAGATCATTTATGTTGAGAGGTGTCTCAAAAATTGCCTCTTCACAGGATCTGATATGGCTGTCTGTCATGCCATGATTGCACACCATTACATTTACTGGATCCACCCCCTCCTCTGCACCTGCTCCTGCGGCTGATCGAAGCTCGCCATGTCTCCATGTAGACAACACCGATCTGCTGTTGTCAGAACCTCCATCTCCATCTTTGGCTTGAAGCTGCCTCCATATTAAAACCATGTCTTCTTTCATTGCATACAAGCCGTTTTCATTTGCAGTGTGGCAGTATGAACGGTGGCTTGTCAGCTGTGAAATCACCACCTGACACAGCCTTGTAATTATCACCACCACTTCATCACACAACACTTCTCCCCCAATAGATGCTGATGAGTGTTTATCTGCCAAGCAGCTGTTGCATCATTTACATGTCCATCCCAAGATGCCTTTTTTGAATGATAGACCATAAATGGTTGATTCAGCTGGACCAGACTCATAGCAGACACTAATACAGCCACTTACCATTACTGCCAGATGTATTTCATGACATTGTTGCCATGGGACTTGACAGTCAGCCTTGGTAATGTAGGTATGGTGTCTGAAACATCTCCATGAGAGAATCCCACACAAGTTAATCTCATAATTCAGATCTGGTAATCTGGTAATTTTGCCATTAAGTTTATCTTAAGACCATGTCGTTGCTGTGTGGAAAGTGGATATTTTTCTGCATGAAATAAACAAACAAAGCATAGCCCTAACATTAAAATGTTGGCCGCATTAAAATGTTGATGCCCATCATTTACATAGCACAACCTCACAATTTCAATTCTTGTGTTAAGCGATAGTAGTGTTCATTTTTAGCAAGCTTACACTAGCTAGCTGATATTAATGAACATTAGCTAATGTTTCCTAACCATAACCATGACTTTTTCCCAACCTTAACCACTGGTCTACTTTGAAAAACACCAAACCTATTCTTTGAAGATTTTCTATCAAGAGCCATGCATGTGTTCAAGCAGTTTCTATGGGCATACCCTAAATTTCAATGAGTGTCCCCATTCCTCATCCTGCCTCCCAGATAAATGGCCTATTTTCCCCGTTAATATCTAAAATATCCAGTTTTGCCACTTGTGCTACATTGTGACGCATCTACCATGTGGTGCTGTTCTCCTCTTACACCCACAACATTTTCTTTTTCACTCTGCCACCTCCTTCTTTCTTTCTTCCTACTTCCCCACAGCTCCCTCTCCCACTTCCTCTCCTCTAATCAGCACCCCTGCCTCCTCCCTTCCCTCACTTTCATTTTCTGCCTCTACATTTATGACTATGTGATGATTAAAAGTCTTTAGGAATAAATATTTTATACTGAGCGGGTGAACCACAGGGGGAAAAATGTACAAATTGTGCTTGACACCTTTTTATTCAATCCAGTCTATCCATGAATGCTCATGCATATCATGACTGTCTCCATGACGTCTCCATGACAACGGCACCCGGTGAGATCGCAGCTGGAGCTCAGGGGAAGATGGAGGGGAGATTGAAAGGAAGCACATGGCATCCAAAGAACAATGGGTTTCAGATGATAACTGTACATTTGCATGGCCTGATTTCATTGATCTTCAATATTCCAGATGTAACTAGAATCAGCGAAAACCTCAACATACAAGAAAAAATCAGGTGAAAAGGAGACAGGTCACTAAAAGGGGCAACATACCTTTTTGGAATTATACATTTTTATGATAATTTGCTTAATCTGTGGCTTATATCTACCACGTGAAAGACCGCTTTCAGATTCACACCTTGTCAGGTCATCATCTTTTCTCATCTTTAAATTCTCACGTTTGATCGTGGTTAACAGACATTCACCTCTCTGTGTAAGAATATTGACTATACTCATCTTCTAGTGATATTATAGGGACTTTTTGTTTAATGTGGATTGAAAGTGAAATGCAGTAAATTAAAGTGAGGATCCACATGAGTATGATTAACTAGATTTTTGAGCTAGAGGCAATTACTGCAGACAGAAATAAATGCAGCCAAGTATTTTAGGATCACTGACTTATCATCACATGCATGGTTCTGGGAACTGCAAAAAAAAAAAAAAGAAAGAAAGAAATGAATGGCCCACAGGATCTTTGATAAAGGGGAAATGACTCAGACTTAGGGAGTCTGTAGAAGATGAAAAAAAATGCAAGAGAGCACTGCGGTGTTGAGGATTTCTCTTGATACCTTTTGTAGAATGAGTCACCGTTATTGAAAAGCAACAGTATCCCCAGTGTTTTGATCTATTTCTGTTGCTGAGTGAAAATGATGCTGACACAGCCCCAGTGGCACCCTACTAGGACTGTGTCTGTTTGGCATTGGTTGTCACTGTTTCACTTTAATCTATCTGGGGCCCATTGCCAAGTCATCATGATATTGCTAATCAGCTTTCACTGTGCAGTTGGGGTTTTATGGGGTTTCGAACTTGTGTCTTTGCACATTGTCACTGAATTGATTTTTTCAAGGATGCCTCATGTGATATCATTTTGTCTTTGAGAAAAACGAAAACAAAAAAAGATCATTAATATCTCAAAGGCCAAATGGCTGAGCAACCACTTAGCCTTTGTTTATGTTAATGAGCTCTTATAGACGTGTACATATAATTTTACATGTTAAAAATGTGTATAAAGTGCATTGTGCCTCCTCAACTCTTCTTCAAAGGACCTGAGGCTGCCAGTAAACTTAGATGTGTGTTTGTGCACTTGAGCATGTGTGTGTGTAAGTGTGTGTGTTGTGTTGTGTCTTTTACAGACAGTCTTAGTGATACACACTTGCCACGGCAGAACCAGCACATCACATCATTACCCACCATTTATTTCTACAGCACAAAATACCGAGCACAGTGTCGCCATCAGAAGAGTCCCTCAGTTCCTGGGGTGAAATCCAATTTGTCATCCTGTTCTGTCCAAATCCATCTGTTTCCCTCTCTCTACTGCCTTTGTGATCCCTCAAACACGATCTCACCTTTCCTCCCCCCTTATCTCCCCCTAATGTTGCCATCAATAAAGTCCCTCAGCTCCTTAGGGGAAATCCAATTTGTCAACTTGTTCCTCCCATATCCATCTTCTTCCCCTCTCAGCCTCCTTTGTGATACACTTCTGAAACATTTTTCTTGTCCTGTTATCATCTTTTTGAGACTATTTCTGAAACAAGGGCCGTAGGAGTTTTCAGATAACACGCTGTATTGACATAGCAATCTTTCTCTCTGTCTGTTTTTTCCCTGTCCCTGTAGATAGGACAGACGATGAGCTGGAGATGACCATGGTGTCTCACAGGCCGGAGGGTCTGGAGCAATTAGAGGCCCAGACTAATTTCTCCAAACAGGAGCTACAGATCCTCTACCGTGGTTTCAAGAATGTAAGTCTCTCTTTCTCTTGTTATCTTTGCTTTATACTGGTATACTCAGTGCTTTATCTTCCTTATTGTTAACTAAAGGTGCACTACATAAAGCTGCTGAAGGTCTATTTAAGTGAAGACCCTTTAGACAAAAAAATGTAACAAGCATGCAATTTGTTGGTTGAGTCTACATGTCTGTCAGTATCAGCCCGACTCACTGATAACTTATGTGCTTATTCCACATTTTTTGTCAGATCAGTCTCAAGGTTTTCACTTAAATCAGCCCCGAGCAATTTTTGTTATGCGTTCTGTCCTACATAATGGCAGACAGGAACAGAAACAGTGCAGAAATAAATGCATGTTTCCTCGCCTGTCAGAACCATAAAACGGGTTTATTTTGTTGAATACATTGTTATTTATTTTCTCTCTCTCTCTGTCTCTCCTTGTGCCACAAATACATTTTACCTCTATCCGGCACTAATGGAAACACTGTGGGGTTTCATTTCAAAATGAGATTTTAAAAACTGTGACATGTTGCAACATATTAATCATATGAAAGCAAATCTAATTATAGATTGTCTTGAAAAAATATATTGCTGGCTTTGGTTATGAAATGGTATCTTTTTTTTTCTTTTTTTAAATTTTAGGATTATCTGAATTAAGCATGCAAATTCTTCCTTCATATGCACCATTATGATCATGCACCCACAGGACAAAGAATACTCAAATTCTCTGAAGATAAAACTGCTTTAAAACACTCATAGGTTGTCTTATCACATGTTTGTATTTTGGTTCCACAGGAGTGTCCAAGCGGAGTGGTGAATGAGGAGACATTTAAACACATCTATGCACAGTTCTTCCCTCACGGAGGTAAAAAGGAACCATCACCGTATCTCTTTTGCTGGTGTTAAACAAGCTTTTTTAAAATCATAAGACCTTGGAAATTTATTGTTGTTATTCCTCTTTTATTGCAGATGCAAGCATGTACGCGCATTATCTTTTCAATGCATTTGACACCACAAACAACGGATCCATTAAGTTTGAGGTAAAACCAAACATTCTCCCTTTTAATTCAGTTGCATGTCAATGAATATTCAGTTTCTACTCTTTTCTCTTCTTCAGGTCTGATAACTTTCCTTAAATATTTTTGTGCTTGCTGTCCTCTTGTTCTGTTTCCTTGTGCTGCTGGCAGGACTTTGTAATGGGACTGTCTACGCTCCTGCGGGGTACACTGAGGGAAAAACTGGAGTGGACTTTTCACCTTTATGACATTAACAGAGACGGATACATAAACAGAGAGGTCAGTATGCACTCTCAATTTACCACGCTTTGTGCGACATGAATAGGAATTGGCTGTCTGGTGCAGACTGCCATGAAGGTCATGGGTATTAAAGAACACCAGTCCCTCCAATCGATATCTGATCACACAAATGCAGAAAACACTGTCCAGTCCATCTCATATTCCTCAGCTGCCACCCGATGGCATTGAGCCCCTTACTGTGAACATAATTCCTTCAAGTAAGATTCTGAACAGTGGTGCGATAGGGCAGTGGTTCTCAACCTTTTTTTCAATAATGTACCCCTTAAGAAATATTTTTTCAGCCAAGTACCCCCTGACCAGTGCAAAAAATATGTGGTAGAAAAACATCCAGCAACAACAACCTCATACTGCTGATATGTTGTTTTTCCTGTTTTTGCTTCTTTTCCACTTCTTTCTCCTTGTTTTCAGTTGTTTTGCTGCTGAGTTTCAAACACTTAATTCATTTTCTGGATGTTTTTTTGTCTTGGCTTCATGGTCATGGTGAACAAATGTCCTCGCTCGATGACCTCGGCAGCAGATTTAAACCACAAACACACATTTGACACCTTCAGGAAACCTGGAGGGAATACTGACTTTAAAATCTGCTTTATAAAACTTGCATTTACATTTTTTTTTAAACTTACAGCGTGGGCTATTTTTTAATGATTTTTTTTACTATGCATGACTGACATTTTGTAAATTAACATTTTGAAAAAAATCTCATGTACCCCCTGCAGTACTCCAGTGTGCCCCTAGGGGTACGTGTGCCCCCGTTTGAGAACCAAAATCTTAGGACATAGGGAACCTTCCTATCAGGTTGCTGTTTCAGACACTGATGGAGCTGGGTTGGACCTGTGTATGGAGGATTTTTTTGAGAACCACTGTCCTAAGACATAACATCTTTGTTTTTAGAACTTATGAATCATGTTTCACACCTTAGCATGTTCTTGGATTTGTCAGAAGAGTATCAAAAGAAAAATATGTGTTCGCACAACCTCAGCTCTGCGACCTGAACAAAAACCTTTAATTGATCAAGAGCGGCAGACAAGACTCTGGTTGCTCATGGAAAAGCCTGTGTGTTTGACCCATCACCTTATGCTGACTCTGTCACTCCCTTTAGACTAAATCACGTTACTGCTCCTTCACACAACCGTGTACTTTTCCCGCCTAGGCCTGATACTGGGCTGGTTATTAAATAGCTTGTCCAGCAGACTGCATTTTTTACAATACTTTGTGAGTCGTCAAAGCAGTGTATCACAACTGATCAGATGGTGGCGTGGCTGTAAAACATAAACTGTAAAACATTAAGCCTCCAGAGGATATCTTTATGGCAAATATTTGATTGCGAAATTTGAGGGTATCTTGCTTTGAGTGTGATTTTATGTGTAAAAAATATTGCTAAACATGTAGATATCAGACGTTTTTTACTTATTAATATCAATATCGATACTGGCCTGAAAAATCTATTGATACAGCTCTAGTACTGTAGGCATATGCATGTTTGTCTCCTGTTTGATTACATAATGATACTATGTCTGCCTTTTGTAAATAGGCTGTCATCCAGGCCCAGACAGTTTTCCCCATGGGGACAGTAAGGTGTATGTTACTGTTGCTAACATGTGCCTCTAACCACAGTGTGAATCCTTCTGCTTTTTCAGGAGATGACAGAGATTGTGAGGGCCATCTATGACATGATGGGCAAGTACACCTACCCTGCAATTAAGGGAGATGTCCCGCAGCAACACGTGGATGCATTTTTTCAGGTTAATTCATCTGCATATAATATACAGTAGAAGATAAGATAAGCCTAGCATAGGATAACATCACATAACATTAAAGCCAACAATCCAACATTAAAAGATGCTTAAATGACGCTTTCCCTCCAGATTCCTCATAATGTTCAAACAGTAGGGGGTAAAACAACCTTGTTGCCTCTTATCACACCCCAGTAACTTCTCCAGTGAATGTTTCTGCTTTTACAGAGTAACAAGCTTTGTGCTATTGCTGTATCCATTTTCCCCATGGGCAATTGCGGTTTTGCAATTATGCAAATGAACTATTCTCAGTAAATATAGCAAGAGAGTGGTGTTTAGTCTTGCTGCCAAACTGTTACCGCAGAAAAGCTCTCACAAATGACGAGGACCATGCTTTGTTCAGTTTACTGCCACACTGTGTTGTTTCGGTTGCTATAATCACATTTCCACAATGCCAATGTGATGAAATACATCCTGAAATTCATTAATGTAAATTATGTCTTGTGATGATTTGTTTTTCCACAGAAAATGGACAAAAACAAAGATGGGGTTGTGACTTTAGAGGAGTTTATTGTAGCGTGCCAGGAGGTACGTAGTTTTCTGCATCGTTATTATGACTTGCTGAAAAAATGAGCGAGCGTGCCTAAATGATTGCATGAAGGCACACATACACACACACACACCTTGAGGGCCAGCGTCTTTTACACAATCTTGTCTTGCCCCCTGAGGATTTCATTGTCTGCCATGCAGAGCAAGGATAAGATTGCCAGCAGTTTTAACACATTAAATAGACAGTAGCAGTGGGGAGTAGTGGAGGGAAATAGATCACTAATATTTATGAATTTACTTACACCTGGCTTTTTGAGTGTGTCATTAATAGGATCGGTCGCTGATTAAAATCTAAATTACTAAATATGAAACATTTGGTTTAAATATAAGCATAGGTAAATATAAGCAGATATTTAGGTGATTCATAAGTGTTTGCCAGTGTAAGTATTTATGAGATATATTCACAAAGCATCCAGAGGTCAACATCTGCTTAAAGATTTTTAGAAACTAGGTGCATGTTGGCTCTGTAGAATAAGGACAAAAGAAGGTCATATCTAAAGCTGCCATTTTTATGCACCTTGTACATACGGCTAATAATCACACTTGTTTCCAATGTAGATTAAGGATTTTTTTTTAATTGATTAGCATTGGAAATAACTTGCATTAAACTAGATTTTTCCACTTGTTTGGAGAAAAAACAAGGTTTTAACACTGAACATGGGACTAAATGACTTAGTGGAGAAACTAAAATGGAGATCGCTTGCACAACTGTTCCCTCACTGTATCGTGCTCCCGTAATTATTTTTCTTATCTTCTCCGCAGGATGAAATGATGATGAGATCCATGCAGCTCTTTGAGAATGTGATGTAGGGCAAGAGAAGATGACGGAGACAGAGGAAGAAGTGGAAGATGAGAGAGCTCGGCGTGTGTGCGTGTGTGTGGATGCATATGTGCAATACATCCAATCTCTCCTCCTCTTCCCATTTTGTCCAGCACTGGTCTGGATGCAGCCAGAATCCCCATTAGCAACATGAATGAAGGGACTGGGAGAATGACTGATCACTCTTTTGAACTGGGATTATGCTTGCAGCCTTCTCGTGGAGTTTTTTTTTCTTCCCCACAACACAACAGGACTTGTATCAGGCTTTGATCTAAGAACAGTGCTGTCAGTCCTGTCTTGGAGATGGGCCTGGTAAAGACAGACATACTCCTTCAGAAGGCTCCTCCCGCCCAGCGAAGAGCTACAGTTCAACCAGCAGAACCGTTTCTTTTTTCTGCCAAAAGATGCTCTTTTGTGCCAAAATAAAATGCATGCTTTAGCCAGAGGTTTTGAATTATCTCCAAAAGTTTGCCAGATTTGTCAGAGGACTTGGGCCATAAGAGCCTCAATATTTATCTCATGCATCCAGTGGTGAACGGATATGACATATGCTGGAGTGTCATGTTTTGTTTTCACTGTTGCAACAAGCCTGTACTTTATTTTAGCCTGTTTTGCTGTCGCTTGCTTGTCTAGTATGTTTGATGCTAGTTATGATGCTGAAGAAATGCAAAAAGAGTACATGTCATTGGTATTACATATAATGAGGTTGTGTATGTGCGTGTGTGTGTGTGTGTATGTGTGTGTATGCATCTGTACATCTGTTTTCTGTCTGTGGGTCAGTCTGTACCAAGGTTTTATTGAAATGAAAAGGAAAAAAAAACAGATTTTGATTCTATTACATTTTCACCTTATGCTTTGCTTATTGTGGTCAAATAGATGTGCTGTCTAAAACTAAAAATGCATTGTGGAAAGTGTGCAATTAATTTTCAGTTTTCAAGTTGAAGTGCCAGTGAAACAAAGATGCTGTCATATGAATTCATCAGGAATAGGCTTGTTTATGATATAACCAACACCTTTTTTTTTTTTTTTTTGCACAAACGACAGATCGAGATTCGACATAAACTTTATTGCCCACAATGAGAAACTTGCCTTGGACATGCATAGCTGCTACATAAAGAGAGGACAACGGACCAGAGACAATAAACTGTATTGTTGGTCTTAATGACATGTGGGTCTTGCTCGTATTCATATCATAATCTAATGACAGTCAGATAATAATAACTGGGTGAAACATTTCACCTGGGAAACTGGGAAAAACATGTAAGGAATCAAAGCATTTCTGTTTGTGTGCAGCGGACATTTGCACCACCAAGAGTATCAGATAATAAAACGGTTTTAAATGGGAATACCAGTGAATGTCAGCTTCGGAATGTGCTCTGCTGATGCTATCAAGGACAGCTCCATCTGCATCTGCACCAGTAAACATTTGGTACTGCCTCTTCTATCCAAACCAGATCTGCCATGTCACCCTGATGTACTGATACAGGCAGAATAAAGTGGAACGGCTGACTCCTGCAGTATCAGGAATTACCCTCTGTCAGTCACAACATATTAGTCATTTAGAACAAAGAGCATGGTCATAATACAAACCTCACCTGGCTGTATTTCTGGGTGAAATGGATTACGGCCGTATGTGAATCTTCTATTTGAGTTCTGAGAATAAAGGCGGAATTTTGAGCTTAATCTCTTCTGAGATTAAAGCCAGAGGTCAAATTAAAATCCTCCGCCACAGCTCAGACACGACAATCTCATTCAGTCTTTGATTTGCTGTCAGAGGGACAACTCGGTACATCAGTGTGACATCACAGGGTCTTGGTTTCCTGATGTCGTGTTTTGGAACAAAATTGTTAAATCTCACAAATTCAAATTAAATGATTCTAAGCCATAATAATTATCATGTGAATTCTTACACTGAGTTGCTTCAGCCATAGCCTTTTTTTGTGTGTGTGTTTGGATACACATGTGACTGAGGAATGCCCTATTTTTTTTTTCTTCCATGTCATGCAGGTGCAAGTGACTTTGACAAAAATGCCCAGGCCTATAAAAAATCTGTCCAAGCATCAGGCAAACACTGCACGCATTACCACACACACCAGCTTTTAGCCTGCAGACAGAGATCCAAGTTGGACTGCTACCAATAGAAAAGTATATGAGCTATGTGCCAAGAATGAAGGCTTTTACTCTCCTCCACAATAAACTTATTTCTGACAAAAAGATCTGACCCCCTCTGAAAGGTCAATACCATAAAGATTCCAGTCAAAAATAGAAATACACTATTCTCAGAATACATACAACAAAATACAGAGTGTTTGAAAAATTGCAGCCGAAAGCAGCTATGGATAGTATTTTTTTTAATTTCTTTTATTTTCTTGTTACATATTACCTATAGTTTTCAAGTTACATTTTAGGTATAAGTACAAATAAGGAGTTTAATCTCTTTAAGGACAATTTGCATCACCTTTTCACTTCTGTGCTGAAAAACAATTGGTGTGGAGTCGAGCTGTGAAGTCCAAAATCTGGCTGCCTACTGCATAATTTCACAGGGTCGTTGGGAAACATGTTTTCATATGATTTCACACAAAGCATTATTCACGCTGCACTGCATAAGGGTTATCTGACATGCTCTTCTTCTCATTTAATCAGTCTCATTCACCCAGCTGCACAAAGGGCACATGGGCATGTGCCTACGCTATACAGTGCACATCAGTTATGTCTATAGGATGAGGTGTGGAGTTGCCATGGCAACCACCGGATTGTGCTATTGTGCCATGCCAGAGACAAGCACATAATATTGTCCAGTGATGAGGATATCTACAGCAGATTAGCATGCCATAAGTATTTGAATTATTTTGAGCGCAAAGTATATAAACACTTATTTTGAAATCCATCAGTGTAGAGATTGTATTCAGTTCAAACACCTAAGAATGTACTTCTCATAATCTAACTTGAATAAAGATGTTTTGTCCAGTGTGGAGAAATGTTTTGCATAGACATTGTTTCTGGCTGGTAATCCCTTTTTAAATAGACCACTGTATGGTAAGAAGTAAGAACACCACAATTTCATTTCAGTTTTGTTCTCCAGACCTTTAGAATAACTTATTTCTTCTGTGATATTTAATTTAAGCAAATATAGCAACTTCAGTGCCGGTGTATACAACATTTTGATTGCTTTTGCAGTGGTTCAAAATTTAGAAAGATTCTTTGTTGTTTTATGAGAGTAAATAGTGACATCTGGCTGTCAGATCTAACACAGAACATCTATCTCTGCATTGGTAAACTTGCTAAATTTTCAGGCTGGAGCATGCACACTGCCGCTTTCAGGTGGGCCACATACAGTATTTTGTCCTGGGGATGCACTTTCCTACACAGGAATATCCATCTTAATAAGACAGTCTCATGGTACATGAGCCAATAAACTTGGTCACAGAAAACACGATTTTAAGAATCAATACCAGACTTAAATGATTTATTATTGCAATACATATCCATCTTTACAAGCCATGTGGATCTCCATTTGGAGGGACTAAGTCGTGGGTAAATTAATTTGTTAACATGAAACCAGATTTGTAAAGTCAGCACCACAGTTTATCACCAGATTTAAATGATTGAGGTGCCGTACACAGTGTAGGACAGCAGGTGGCGGTGTGAGTCTTTGCTGTGGTTTGCCACCCACCAAAAGCACAGAAGAAGCGAGGGGGCAAGTAGTCACGTTAGTCGTGGTTAGTAGTAGGTAGTTGGTAGTAATTGCTGAACAGGAGACAGTGTGCCTCCGCTTTAGTCCAAAAAAAAATGAACGGCTTAGACGAAGAACAAATGGCACCGCAGAACTTCCTTTATGGTAAGATGATTCCTGCGTTTCTTGTCACTTTCAGGCTACTTCTTAACATTACGTGCCGCTCGTCTCAGTGAGTTATCACGTTAGCTGCTACTCCACCAGCTCGTCGTGGCCGTGGAGTGGAAATTTACACTTTATATTTCTAGAAACGCCGCCAGAGCAAACTGTAAATAACCTGCATGGTTGACATTTAGTGATATTTTCCACACTGAAAGCGCACAGTTGCCGGTTGACGGCGTGGGTCCACCTCAGCCTTCAATTGCTAAAACACGTGTTTGCCTATCATCATGGCGGCGCCCATAGTCTGCAATTCTCAGGAAAATGTTAGATATTTGCGCCAAGCGGGATCTTCCAATCTCTGTTCCAGCTCACAGCTTATTTTTTTTTAATAACCTCCTAACATGAAGCAAATTTGTGAAGTGACACTTTTAGCTCGGCGACTGGCTGGGGAAACCTTAATCTCAACGTGGGTTCATCCACATGGGGACCTTAGCTGACCCCACTGCGTCCCCGTTACCTTGGATTGGCCTACTTTCGCATTTAGGAATTTCACGAAATCGTACCATTTTTGATTTATTTATTTATTTATTTAACCATTTTATCATTATTAACCCTCCTTAGTTTTTATCTTCATGCCCTCAAGTGCAAATATACAAAATAAATCCACTTTCCTGTGGTAGTTTATACCTTTTCTTGCCATGCCTCCCTTTTGCTTGTTTGATAAATGTATTTCTTAAGTAATTTATTGTGGCATTGTAATATAATGTCATGTACATCAGGGTATAAGTTTTTGGTCATTCCTTCTTTGGTCTACATGTTGACTGCAGCTCCATATTTTAAGATGAGGTGTGAGTCAGAATGTAGGGAAGCAACTTGAACTTGTTCTTGCTTGATTTGGTGGTACAGTTATATTCAAATGCACCTGATGTCTGATACAATTCTTGCTGTTTATTCGCTGCAAGGTGAGTTATTGTTTTTACTCAAGAGATTGTACATGTAGTTGTAGATCCATCTACCACTGAATTTTGAGAAGTTTATTTCCGCACATGGGCAGTCAGCAAACATGACTTCTTCTGAAAAAGACAAAAAGACACAGGAATACAGCTGTAATATAATACCCCAAGGTGTAGAAACGTGTGTGAAAATAATTCAATTTTACATACAGTTGATGGCAGGGGATTTGTCCTCTCTTAGCAGTGGCTGGAATTACAGGGCTGTTTTGAACACTTTTTCAAAAGGCTACACACATTTATACTGTTTGTTAGACTTGAAATCAGTCAGTCAGTATATGTATGTGCCATTGTTGCAACACTTATGTCATGTAACTCAAGGTAGTGATGGCACGTGTGGACCACTTCAGGACGTTGCCGGTTTAACTCGTTTCATTTCAGTGAAATGCTCCCACACAGAACTGAGTCTTTACTCTTTCACCTGTCTTCACTGAGGGGATTTCCTCTGCTTGGGCCATGTGGAAATGTTCCCAGCAGTAGTTTGTATGGCCCCCTCTTGTGTGCATTTGAGATATAACGCTTTACCCCACAAGTACTGCTTATCTCTGGAGGGACACACGGTAATGAGCGAAGTCAGTTTCAGTATCTGGATTATTTTACTTCGATGAGCCTAATCAGTATGACTAACCAAGGTGGCTATTAAATCCATGGAACTGCTGCATTTTGCTTCAATCACTTAATTAATATTTGATTTATTTATTTTTGCCAACAGGGTGCGTACTGGAATCTGGAAAAGATGTTGTATTCAATCCTGAAGATGATGACTTTGAACATCAGCTGGATCTAAGGATGGTAAGTGCCCTGAGAGCCAAGAAACTCAGGTGGTTTTTGAAAACACTTTATTTTAATATCTGTGAAAAGTTTCTTGAAGCTAATTTTGACTTTGTGTGGTCGTCTGCATCACAGTTTCTGTTACAAAAGTCATAGGGTTTTTAGAGCTAGAGTGTCATAATTTTGTGAAAGTGCAGAACTTAAGTCGTGTTTAAACAAGTCCTGCACAATATGAGGAGATTGTGCAATGGCATTGTTAATATTGCAATGATGATATGAGTTGCAGGCAGTCTTTTGCAGGGTGTTTAATATGTATGTTCATATTGCAGTGACGAGGCAATTTATTGGTCAGCACTAGTTTAAACTAGAATTATTGGCAGTTGTCATATAAATGTATCTGATCTTTTTTGCCCTCTTCAGGCTTGTGTGGACCCCAGTACCAAAGATGAACTTCACACGGTCGAGGTGGAAGGACAGGACCTCGAGGGTCAGAAAGTTAAAGCTGTACTGGTTTCACTTAAGCCCTCTACCCTGCCTAGTGTGAGTAAACATAACCTCTTTTAACGTGTTAATGGACACATACATAAAAACTAACAAATGTCTCACAGAGTGTCCAGTTGTGTTTTTTCTCATTACTCTTCACATGCTTGAAAATTGCTAAAGTCATATTGATTCAGTCTTCAGTCAATCTTGTGGAACCCTCAAAGGCTGTTCAAAGAAGCTCTAACTGTTTTTTCACTGAGTTCATACAGACACCATTTATTTCTCAGAGCTGGTTAAAGTAGCATTTTAACAGGAATAAACATAACATAAATTTTAAGACGTTTATCAAATGGGGCCATCACCAAAGATGTAACAGCAACTTTTGTCACAGGATGTGGCGGTGTTTGTGATTAATGTGGTCTGAGAAACACTACGACTGACGGCAACAATACCACCGATTTGAGACAGACGCCATGAAATGTCAACTGCAGTCTTATTTGTTAAGAGTAAATTAAACCATTGTGCCACAGTTGAGCTGACAGTGATATACTGATGTCGTAATCACGCCACATGTGCTGCTGTACCAGTTAAACTTAAACTCCAGAGCCCTAATTTGCAAAGAGCACTCCCTCCACTTTATTCACACTGTTATTTGGTGATTTGATTGTTTGATGCAGGTGTGTCTTGGTGGTTTCAACATCACTCCTCCAGCTGTGTTCCGCCTAAAGGCCGGTTCTGGACCGATTCACATCAGTGGGCAGCACCTTGTCAGTGAGTATTGATCGTTACTAGGACTGTAAGTATGTGGAGGTGCCTTGGCAGTGGACAGAAGGGTATCACCTTATCATGGTTGTCATGACTAGTTTAGAACCTGTGTGTTAAATGTCAGGTCAGTTATTGCAGGCAGTTACTGTGATCAAAATTGACTTTTGATATTAATCCAGATTAAGAAACATGCAGATTCAGTTTCAGGTCTATGAAGAAGAGTCGTCAGTTCAGACATAAAATCATCAAAGGCTACTAATTTATTCTACTTCATTTTGTTGTAAATTGCATGATCCAATCAGAGTGAGTTCCATTTGCATAGGAGTAGAATTGAATTTAATTAATGTGATGGAATGGTTTCATTTAAGGAGAAGTGCTAAAACTCCGTTTTGAGCCATGACTGAAATGTTAGAGTAGTATGGAGAAATTCCATAAATAAGCTCCATTTAAAGCATGAAATACACTAACATATTTTTGAGAAATATTACTGAGGGCAAAAGTACATTTTGCTGGTACAGGCAATTGGATGTTAATTGTCATTGACTTAAAAGTCTTACGTAACTTTTTTTCTGCCAGTGATGGAAGCTGATCAGTCTTTTGATGAAGAAGATGATGAAGATGAAGAAGAAGAGGAAGAAACACTCAAGACTTCAAAGAAAAGACCTGCTTCCTCTCCTGCCGTCAAGTCCCAGGTTTGTTGCACACACATACTTGGCAGTTTCTTAGCTGTAAATTAAAAATGACGAGTTAATGCTTTGTAAATTAGTTGGCAGCTAAATTACGATACTCTTCTTTTCTCCCTCACAGAAAAAAATGAAGATGGACATGGAAGATGATGATGATGAGGATGATGATGAGTGAGTATAAAACTTAACTGTTTAGACAGTGGTTGAACCCGATAAATTTTTCATTTTTTTTTCTTCTGGTTCTTAATCTAATTTGTTGGGGGTTTTTTTGTCTATTTGTTGTTGTTTTTTTAGGGATGATGAAGAGGATGATGATGACGATGAGGAAGAGAGTGAGGCAGAGGAATCGCCTGTTAAGGCAAGTCATTGTTTATAGAATATGGCAGTTCAGCTGAATGTGAATGAGAGGGTCTTTACCTGTTGGTCTAGCCATGCCTCCTCACCAACAGCTGCTCTCTGTTACAGGCGAAGGTGACGCAGCCCAAAGCACAAACACCTGCTCAAAATGGCAAGAGCTCAAAACCTGGCACACCAGGTGCAAAGCAGGTAAGATTTTTGTCATGCTCTAAATATGAAGGGGACACTCACTAATTGTAAACAAACTATTAGCAGTGCCTAGTATTATCATTGATTATAAGTCCCTGCAGTCTTTTTACATTTGAGCTTGTCCATATTCAGGTGCAGAGGCACAATGCACAAGAATATCTCTGCTGTCATTCTTGCACCCACACATTTTCTGCTCCTTACAGGCCAAAACCCCCAACAAGAAGGGTGAGAAGTCACCCAAAACCCCACCAACTCCCAAGGCACCCTTA
>OMLB01023856.1:1336-14888 GCA_900302555.1 Myripristis jacobus
CCCCCTGTTGAGATAGCTTACACAGACACACACACAGATAAAGACGGCTGTGCCTCTCTTTGGAAAAACAAGTACAAGTCTAAATGCAAGTGGAAAGGAAAGAGGTCGGCTGTGTGCAGAGCTACAGCACTCTGGATCTACACTTTTCAAGGAAAAAGTCTAGTGGTGCCCATTTGTTTGATGGTGTCAATATCAACACCCTTTAAAACCTGAGCAAATTCACATTTTTCTTTCAAAAATATGGGAAAAAATGTGATAGCAAAATAGCAAAAAAACACTAATATTAACAGGAACATTACAAAAAATGCTAAAGCGAGCAGCTTTTTACATACAACAGCTTTGTTGCACCCACTTGACAAATTCAAATATTCTGAATTTATTGTTGTTGCTGTTGTTGTTGTTGCTGTTGTTGTTGTTGTTGTTATCATCATTATTATTATTATGGTAGTAGCAGTAATAATTTTTAACTTTTTGGGTGATTTTCTGGTAATTTTCTTTCTTTTTTAAAAAATAATTTCTTGTTAATTTCTGGCTATTTCTTGATAATTGCTGATTTTCTCACATTTCAATTAAATACTTGTGGAGCCTTTCAAAAACTTTTTTTTTTTTTAATTTTATATTTTAAGATTATTTTTTGGCATTTCTGTTTTATTTGACAGTCACAGTAGAGAGAGACAGGAAAGACTAATGTTCTGGTAATTTGTGGCTGATTTGGTAATTGCCTTTTAAACCATAAAGAAATCTAATGAATTTGCTCAGATTTTAAAGGGTTAGCTTGTCTTGCCGTTTGTCTTTGCCTTGACTAAATATCACAGAGTGTAAGTTTTAGTTGCATCCCAATGAAAATTAAAAATGAGTCTGCATTGCAGGATGAAAATAAACAGGACCTCAACAGCTATGTGAAGCATTTTAATGCTTTTAGTTTTTGATACTTTTAGATATCTGCAGACTTGTTAAGGAACAATAGATCTGACTGGTTTCTCCTTAGTGATCCCAGTAGTGAGCAGGACAAAATGTTTCCAGTTTACATGAACACGCTGTGTTCATCTGATGCTGTGCAACTGGAGCTTTCTTCAATGTGTGTGCGCACACACACACACACACACACACACACAGAGTGAAGGACTGATTTCTTTTTAATTAGGACCATGTGTCCTCCTGTTTTGCTGCAGAACACAGTATGAATGAGAAAAAGCAGAGGAAGGAGAGGGGAGGACAGCCACTGTTCTACCTTTTCTGGGTTCCATCTCATTTTTGACCTATACTGATAATAAAAATAACATCAATGCAGTGAGCAGAGAAACATGCACACATGTGGATCTATGTAAAATTAGAAAGGAACAACTGTAGAGTATATTTAATGTATCAGTTGTAAAACATGCTCTTACAGACCACAGCAAAAAAAGAGTGGTTTCTACATGCTTTCTAGGACTGCATTCATTAGTCTACATTCTTCTGGCTTTCAAAAATCAAAGCTAAAAAATCAGCTGACACACACACACACACACACACCCTCTCTAAACACATGATAGTCATGAGAGAGAGAGGGAGAGGGTTCCAGCAATATGGCCAGTCTTAAATGACTGGAGGCCTATTTCTTCCCACATAAAAATGGGCTTTTATTATCAACCTCTGGCTTTATGCAATGTAATGGATTTTTACTTAAAATCCCTCTCCAGCCATTGATTAAACCCCTCTTTGATTAAAATAATTTCTGTTCATCAGTATAACATATATAGAAGTTTTCCTTGATAAAACATCCCTTCATGCCTTAAAACAGCTTAGCACTCGTACTTCAGTACGTGTGGAATTATAAAAATGCCAACTGGCTCCACCCATGCCCCCGCCTGCTGCCAAAGCACATCGTAATTTGTATCATATTTGATAATCTAACCATGTAAAAAAACTAATGTTGTTGATGTGAATAAGTCACAGCCCTGCCACTCAAGTGACCGGCAGTGCTGGTGCTATGGACAGCCACAACCTGTCAATTGACGGAACTGGCGGCATTTGTGATGTACCAAATCTAGCTGGCCTGAAATGTCAGATTTTAGGGAAGTGCAAAGACCCCTCTCCCTTCAGTAGAGGAGTGTGAAAACACCTCTCTAGTGACAAATCACAGATACAAGTCAGCATAGTCATGGTCAGACATTTAAGGCATTTTTTAGTGGAGGGGAAGGTCAAGAACCTGATTGTTTCCCCTGCTTGGATTGTTCTTTCATCTCTGGTTGGAAGTGGTGGACCCAGGTCTCATCAATCACAGGAGACAACTTGTGGGATTCGACTCATAAATGGCAACACTGGCTGACCCGGTAGCTCACCTAGTAAGAGCATGTACCACTTAGGCTAAGGTTAAGGCTGAGTCCTGATCGCAGCGTCCTGGGTTCAAATCTGACCTCAGGCCATTTGCTGCATTACCCCCTCTCTCTCCCCTGCCTGTCCTGTCCCTCTCTACTGTGACTATCAAATAAAACAGATATGGCCAAAAATAATCTTTAAAAATGGCAACATTGTCCACTGACATGCTGTGCAGAGGCTGACACCTTGGACATTTGGAGTTTGTTGCAGATGATTGCATGGGCACATTCCTCAGAGATACCCACCTTCGTGGCAATGTCACTCAGTTACTTGTTAATCTGCCATGATGATGTCATGAATCTTGCCAGTGGTCTACAGTACAGTGATGGTGGCTGGCCTTACAGGACACGCGTTGTCTTCCAGGCTCTCCCTGCCATGTTGTAACTCAGCAGCCCACTTTTTAAGCGTTAAGCCCTTGAGACTGAGGTTGTGGATGACTGCACGATGACTGATGGTTTCAATTTTCTCAGGGACCGCTGATTTTCAAGGTTTAATTATCCATAACAGGAAAACAACTCAAATTATTTAGTTCAGACTTTTTTATACATTAAATCATTATACAAAAATCATTATACAACTGTAAAATGTATATCTATAACTCCTTCTAACTTAGGTCATGAATTTATGTTTATGTTTGCTGGCGGGTATGCAAAGGAGGATGGTAAGGATGGTACATACTGCAGTAAAAGCACTTTGAGATTATTTAAAATCAGTGTTATCATTAAACAGTTTGTCTAGTAGAGTCCATTGTTTACAGTACTTTGTATAGCAGTGAGCCAGCAGAAGAGCCAGCCACAGCTGAGCAGATGGTGCTGCAGATTGTGTTAAGAAGTTAAGATGTTTATTGTTCAACTGGAAAAATACCGAGCCTCCAGTACATGCTTTTATTAAAACTATCTGAGTTCCAAATTCAGTGACTTCTTGCCACAAATACAAGTTTTTAAATCTAAAAAAAAATATATATATTGGCCAGTGTATCACAATAGGCCGGGCTTTGCGTCCAAATATCACAATCAGTACTGGACACACAAGACACACTGCAATGTGTTAAACTGTGATTAAAGTGAAATATGATGTTGATGAGTTATGATTTCTTGCTCCTCACTTCACCTACATTCAAGCCTTTTAAACCTGAGCAAACTGGCTTGATTTCTTTGGCTACTTTTCAGGTCATTTTCTTGTTTGTTTGTTTGCTTGCTTTAACTTCAGGGCTTTTCTGGTTGCTTAATGTAATGTCATTTCCTCGAGTGTTTATGATTTTTGCTTACGTTAATTTTTGGGTCATGTCTTGCTAAGTTGTTCATTGCCTTCTTTACCATGTTTTGAAAGAAATCAAATTAATCTGCTCAGGTTTCAAAAGGTTAATTTCCTGATTGAGTACTAATAAGATAGCTTACAGAAGACAATGCAGCATATCGTCTGTAGTTGGTTAGATAGGTCATCCATTTTAAAAATGTGATATTATTTATTTAGTAGAAAATGACCAGAAAAAAGTAAAGCATTGCTATATTTGATTAAAAAAGATCAGTATTCATAATTATTATAATAATATAATTACGTATAATAATTTCAATTAAAAATTTTAATTACCACAAAATTGCCACATAAGTTTCATGGGTTTCAAAGAGTTAATGTGCACCCAGTGAACATTGTGATGTCAAACAGATGTTGATATGATGTACATCTACTGCCAAAATGAAAGTGGAGACGACCTCTGTTGTCGTCCATGGCTGCTACCCGCATTGTGGTAAGTGATGTTTTGTTGGCATCATTCTATTACTTTATTTTATCTAAACGACCTAAAACTACCAGGAGCTGAACAAAACATTCTTTCAAGTGGCACAAGCATTTATGAATGACATTTTCAAAGCCTTTTCAATAGCTTTTCCACGACCTAGAAAGCAAACTTATCCAAATTCCATGGCAGTTCCAGGATTTTACAGGACTGCACAAGTTGTATAACTCTGTGGTCATGTAGTCTCTCCTCTCATCCCTCTCCATCTCCCCACTTCTCCCATGCATCACCTCTGGGCAAGCAGCCAAGAAACAATGCAAGACACACAAGTGCGTGCACGCGCGCACGCGCACACACACACACACATACACACACAAACAGTCCCCCTGTAGCTCTTTCTATTTCCTGTGTTAGCAGCATGTGAAGCGCAGACAGAAGAGCACTGCTGGGAACTGAACTATGATTTCACCAGGCAGGGGCCAAGGCAAACCACAGTCCCATTGGTATTCATGATACTTCAGTATTTCCTGTCTAAGATAGTGCATGTAAACACTATTATCCCATTTATAATACCCAAGGTAAGATCCTCTCCCAATTTAGAGAAGCCTGAGTAAGATATACACAAATATTCATCGAATTATTCAAACATATACTATACAGACAGAGTTTGGAAATGGCGGCGGTTATGCTTGAGAATTCACTTCTCAACCTATGCAACTATGTGTTGTACTGAAGTAACAGCAGATATTATAACTGGGTTAGAGGAATCTGTTGAACTCATAACAATTTATTCGCTTTCTCAACAAAAGCAAATAAATATCATATCAGATTTTTTTTTTGCATTTCTGCTATATTTGACAGTCACAGCAGAGAGAGACAGGAAAGGCAGGGGAGAGAGAGGGGATGACATGGTGCAAATGGCCTGGGCTCGGATTCTAACCCAGGTGCTGTGGTAGGGACTCAGGCCTTGACAAGTGGTACCTGCTCTACAACGTGAGCTACCAGAGCGCCCTGGATGAATGGATTTTAAATTATGCTAATTTCAATTAATCGATCAGGTAATGTTGGCCTGAATCAAGATAATGTGCTTTGATTCGATCTATTCTTCATTCTTAGCCTGGATCCAGCTACCATGAATCGCCACGCCCATGTTTTTAAATTATGTGGTGATCTCTGAGGTCCAGAACAGCTTTCATTCCTGGGGGTAGATTTGACTGGAAGCTGTGCGAGATGACTGAAAATCTGGGAAACGTTTGGCCTCCACATCAGAAAAGGCAACCTAGACAAAAGTTGTGCAGTGTGTAGGATTTGTAAAATGGTGATCAAGTACATTGGAAACACAGCAAATTTATCCAGCCACATAGCTTTGGTGGCTAGAGCTAGGTTCCTGCTGTTTGACAAACACTGCAGCTATCACAGTGTGTATTGCTAGATATATGCACTGATTTGCACCCTCACAGTATTGTCAAAAATGCTGGATTTCATGATGATAACAACACAGGAGCCAAGAAGCAAAATACCTATCTGCCAGTTCTTTTGTGAAAAGTTAATTCCCCAGATGTATGAAGCTGACTGGGTGGCCATTACAGCTGATGGGTGGACAAGTTGCAACAATGAGATAATGACTGGACCTAGCGTAATGTTAAATGTTACAGTTCTGTTGTCATTTACGTTTTGGAAGAAAAAGAGTTCTTGTAGATTACAAAAAAAAAAAAAAAAATCAAGTAATACAGTCAAATAAATAATAAGTTAACTGTGCTGCACTGGTTTATTCATGACAACCAGGAGACTCAAAGTTCATGGGAACAGATTAACCTGTATAAGCACAATATGACTTGACAGCCAACTGATCTTTACAGTGCTGGCCTTCTTGCCTTGGTGAGAATATGGCAGACGCTGTTCAATATTTACAGCACAGGCCTTTTCTGTTTCTTTTTTTGTGTTCAAATCTTCTCTCTCTGTGGTTGTGGGTCCCATTACAACAGAGGAAGGGCAAGCTATATAAAGGCAGCTCCTCTGTCAATTTGATGAGGCAACTATTGGCCAATAAATGCTTTACATCAGTCTGGTCCTATTACACAGCCGTCCTTTTTTTGGAGCCTTAAATTTTCCATTTTTGTTGGCTCTGTTTACAAGGTTCCCACTGGGAGCTTGATGTAAAATTCTGTTTACTTGACTTTCCATGACTACCTGGAAATGCTAAAACATGCTCCTCTTTCCTGGATGGTTCATGTTATTTTTCAGTATGATCTCCACTCCAGCTGGCCTGAAAATCATCTAATGCATAAACAGGCTTTTTGATTTGATTTTTTTCTATAAAGCAACCCATTTGTAATGTTCCCTGATGTTTCCCTGATGTCCCCAGATAATTTATCAAAGCGTCTGACTGTCTGGGATGCACCTAAACACCATGATATTCCAGATATTTCATGACCAGCAGAAATCCTGGATGGATCGCTTTCCATCCATCCGTTCCCTTGTTTGTCCATCATTTGATATCTTGGACACTACTGATGGGATTTTGGTGACTCCTGGACAAATTATGCATCTTGCCAGTGTGAACCAGGATTTTAAAAAATATTAACTTAATTGGCCTAAGGTAAGCCTTGTAAATGGTCAGAACAAGTTGCCATATTTATCACTAATTCACCTGGACAACATGTTTTGTTTTATTTTGTTTCTCATGAAATATGCCTACAGTTCTGGCTTAATTCAGTACTTGTTTAATACTCCATAGTGAAGTCTGAGGAGTTTGAAACGATCCACAAGTCCAGCTTCAGTCACACACTAGTGAAGGACAACAGTGCTCAACAACAATATACCCAAGAAATGAGGGATTGAGGGTGGCTGAGTGCAGGTGAGCTATCTATGGTGCACCGCATTCAAAGATCAATATCAGCTCTTGGCAGATCCAACATAAACACTGTCCAGGAATAGTATTAGTGGTTGTACTATGAGCAACCTGACACCATCCACTAATTTAGTCACCCAGGGTAAATCAGTGCAGCACAACATTTATGTTACACAACAGTTGGTTTACTCGAGTGCACTCCTACGCTCACACTGACAACTATCATCTGTTACTATGTATAAACCGACCAAAACCCTGCAGTCAGAGACGTACGATCACAGGAAGATCACAGTCTGCCTGACGAGGACAGACACAAACTGTGAGGCCTCTATTCCCTGTAAAGCGATGGTTCTCAAAGAGGCATTCCAGAGGAGCCCAGCAAAGATTTAGAGGGGCATACCAGTGATTTTGAATGTTTGGCCCATTTACTACAATCTAGTCACATTTTACACTGCAACAAACCATTTTGCAAATCCTGTGGTGGTATTTAAGATTCCATATCATATAATTAAAATTTCAAACAGCCACCTTATTATGTTCTGCTTCAGCAGCTAACAAAGTCGTTGCCACTCCTGAACCAGGGAACTGATTACTCGTGTAAAGTAAATGTTTCCCCGGGGGCTAATCCCAGTGGACAGTTTCATTCTGCCCAACTTCACATCATCAAAACACAACAGTGCTGCTGCTTTTAGGAAAACTAATGTGGAGGACTTTGTTATGGTGATGGAATACTGGTGTGAAGAAAAGTTTGACGTTTTTTTAGTTTTTATATTGTAGTGGAATGAATTGAAACAAATACCTGGAAAAAATACTTTCCTGAAATTGTTATGAGTTTGAGTTCTGAAATACAACTGCCTGCTTCAGGAAAGGATTAGCAGAAACGTTAAGTTTATACACAAATGCACTGTATATCACTGGTATGGTTCTTGTGTGAAATATGTGAAATTATGCCCTACCACTGTTACTCACTGTGTGGTACAAGTTGTAGGTATCTAATATGCAAAATAATGTTAAGTTTTACTTTTACTTTTCAAGTTGTCAAGTTGTCCCAGCAGTATCTGCTTTGGCACATGGAATTTGATCATTTTTAACAGTTTTACATTTGAATGGGCATAGTGTGCAACAGTATGATAATTATCATAGGATTGGTGAAGCCAATTCATTACTATTCTCTTGACTTAACAATAAAGTAACAGTCAAAAACTAATCAATAAAGGTGTATTTTTTTTTAAATTTATTTTGACTAGTTGCAGAAATCTCCGAAAGTTAAGGTCTTATTTTGACATAATTTCAGTGTCTTTTTCATTGCTCGTTTTAGTGAACATACAGAAAAAGGCACACACATACAGATATGGGGAAGGTTGGACTTACCAGATTGGGGCTGTGCTAGTGCCTAGCACAACCTTCCTGGGTCGGCCTACTGGCTATTTTTGGGTTCAGATTGCTGATTTTGACTGTCAGAATGGAGTGCCTTTCCCCTCTCCACGTGCTGCAGGTTTTCAGTGGGTGCCACCGCTGTTAATAAAAGAAACAAAAAAGTCAAGTGAATAATAAATAAACCAAAACAACTCCCTATGGCTGGAGACAGACCACATGACTTTCATGCTGAGATTAAAGTAGTCCGCTTCTTTTTGACATCTATGTTAATGGACCAGACTGTTCAGACTAGCTGCACTGTTTGCAATCAGCAGCAATAGTTTTGGCATCGAGTGTTTTTCATCTATGTGCAGTGAGTGGATTTCACAAGAAAAAATGTTTGATTTTCTTGCCCCTCTGTTCTCCTGGAGTTTCTGTTTTCCTATATTTTAACTGAATTTAAAAAAAAATTGAATTTCAATTCACTGAAATGCAACCATTACATACATAACACAACCACAACCACAACCACACAACCATTAAGTTGTGTACCTAATCCACACATTTATCGATTGAGTCTAAATGGAAAGAGTTGTTTATGGACCAACAGGGAGAAATGAACAGCTAAGCTCCATGCACAGTATTGGTTTTCTATTGGTTCTAGTCATTGTCAAGTCTTACTGTTGGTTCTAGTCATTGTATCGTCTTCCTATTAGTTTTTGTCACTGTCTAGTTCTTGACCTGGCTTTAGTCATCATCTAGTCTTTCTATTGGTTCTTATTATTCTCTGGCCCTTCTATCACTTCTAGTCATCGTCTAGCCCTCTTCCTGCTAGCTGTAGTCATCAATCTAATGGTTCTAGTCACTTTTCTGGTCCTCCTCTTGTTGGTTCTTGTCACTATTCTTGTCAGCCTCTAGTCCTAGTGGTTTTAGCCGTTCTGGTCATGAAATTAATTATAGTCACCACCCAAACCCATCTGTTCTACTTGTCATGCAGTCATTCTTTTGATGCTAGTCATCATGAGCCCTTTTTCGTAGTTGTACTCAAGGTCTAGTTCTCTTGTTATTGGCTTTTGTTAAACTCCAGTCCCACTCTTACTGGCATCACCTAGCCTTGCTGCTGCTGGGACTAGATTAACAACTACCCATGCTGCCCATGTGTGCAGCTGCTCCATGGTCCAGATGGTTGCTCTGTGGGAGCTGGAGTTCCACCAAGTGACCTGGGATCACCACTGCAAATACATGGTACACACATGCCCACACACACACACCGAGTTACAATGACAAAACACACCCAAGTAAATTGCAGAGTTATGTGGAAAAAAAACAGGAAAAAAATAAATACTCTAATACATTCCAGTCTAATTATTTCTGATTTAGATCCTGATGGTTTTACAGATGGTTTTTACCTTATAATGTCACTGATATGTTAATATGGTTCTTTGGTCGTGAATGGCCGTTCTATATTTTCTATTCTATGCTATATGCCCTTTATATATTGTCTAGGTCTAGGTCCACATTGACTGTCATTATGTGGAACACCTGTTTGCTATTGCAGTCTATATACGTATATGCTACTGATGTGATGTGTGGTTTTTATCCTAAAGATAGCAATGTGTGTCGAAATGAACAATTCTGCATAAGAGTTATGAATGTATGTTAATGACTCACTCTGTTTAATGGAACTGTGTGAACAGGATTTTTTCCTTTATAGGGTTTCTAGCATGACCGTAGTTTAACCCCTTGTAGACTATTGTCGCGAATTCGCCTCAAACCACTTCCAGTCTTAATGCAGCTGAGGTGGTGTATGTATCTCACTGATGCTGCTGATGCATATTTCACACATACCAAGAATTGTATTGGAAGCACTCTAGCACCAATAATTTAGCATCTGCTTGAAGGCAAAAACACAAACAAGTTATTTTTGTAGATAAGTGTAAATAAATTCAGGCAGTAACGGGGTTAA
The DNA here is from genome assembly GCA_900302555.1 of Myripristis jacobus. NCBI lineage: Eukaryota > Metazoa > Chordata > Actinopteri > Holocentriformes > Holocentridae > Myripristis > Myripristis jacobus. The sequence continues at coordinate 11,603 of OMLB01023856.1, forward strand.
AATCCCATGAATGTTACATTACTTTCCATAACTATGTTGGAACACATCAGTGACCTTAAAATGGCTTAATCAATGTTGTGTTCCAGTCTGATTTCCACTCCAGTTGGGCTGAAAATCATCTAATGCAATGAATGTGTGAAACAAGCTGGAAAATACACTCTGCTACATTCTTGGAAAGTGACTAATTTGTGAAACTCCTTGATATTTCTCCATCAGACAAAGTATAAAATCTCCTGACTTTCGCAATCTGGAATGAAACTATCTGAATTGCATGATATTTCAGGATTTCAATGACCAGAGTTGCTGTTATTTAATAGCATGCCCAACATGAATAAAAGCTGCATCTAGAAACACAAACCTAACAGGGCTGCACTCTAATGTTACCTATAGCTGGCAAGCTGGCCATGTAGCCCACCTGAGAACAGATGAGAATAACCACTTAAAAAACAATGCTAATTACTGGTCACACATCCCACATGCTATAAATGACAAAGGATAGTAAGTAAATGAAGCTCAGTATTCATTTGCCCTGCCCTGTGTGCATGTGTTTCTGAGAGAGCAATAGGAACATGAGAAAGAAAACGAGCAGAGAATATGTTGTATGTGAAGGAAGGAAGAGAGCTTTGCATAAAATTGTGCGCTGTTTTTTTTTGTTCTTTTGTTCGCTCTCTCTCTCACACACATACTGTATACTGAGGTATACATGGTCAAAAGGCTTTGGAACCTGAGTGAATTCACTTAATTTCTTCCAAATACATGGAAAAAAGGTCATAACAAATTAGTAAGAAATGACTGAAATGTAGAGGACTGGCAAAGAAAATGATAAAACATTAAGAAAACTGTATATTTATTAAATAACATAATTATCAGATTTTTTGATTTTACATGCTTGTGAAAGGTGTCTGTAAACCTGCTATTCAGATGTACAGGCTGTAAATTTGTTTGTATTTGTCGACGTATTTCCATATTCTTTCTCAGCCATACACATGGCATGCGTAATCCTTTATTTTTGTTTGTTTGTGTTTTAATTTTTTTTCATACAAGATGTGTATTTCATTTTTGGCAGGTTTTTCTTTGTTTCAATATGTCTTAATGTTATTTTGCACACCTTTATGGTCTTGACGTAGGTACTGGGACTGCCAGCTGTGTTGTGTTCAATATCAGCCTCTGACTCTAATCTTATTTATATGCTATTTTCCACTTCTATGTGCTGATGCAGTGACTGAATCTCCCTACGGAGATCATTAAAGTTTCATCATATTTTGAAGGAGGTCAGCCGGAACTACAGACTGAAAACACTGAGAAACATTTGCCCAGCACTGATCCCTTTCAACCTCATTCACATTCTAGGTGTGTCATTCTCACTTAAACATGATAAAAGTGATGGGTCTTGCAGTGTGCTGATGTAAGAAACGTGTGTGTGTGTGTGTGTGTGTGTGTGTGTCAGATGGTGATTTTTCCAGCTCAGTAATAATGGGAGTCTGGCTTCTCCAGCCTGACTCAGCAGTATTTAACACACACACACACACAATGATGTTACATCACTGGCATGTAGTTCGTCCTATAGAACACAGTGTTCTGGACTAGCTAGGCTGCTGTTATTCAACACTAATAGACACATAGCTCTCTAATCTATCTCTTTTTACTTGTCTCTTCTTTTTCTCGGACTTCACTCTCTATTTCTCTGATCTCTCCTTTCTTTTCTCATTTATCTCCCTGTCCTGTAGGAGACCCCCTGGCAGGCAGGGACCTGAGCATGGCCACATCAGTCCATTCGTATGACCATCGATACAGTATATCCCTCTATTCAACATTTTATTCCAAAGCAATTTATCTCCAAATCTATTAGGTGGATTACCATGAAATCTGGTAAGCACATTCATGCTCCCAGGGTATGACCCTGTCAATGTCGGTGATTTTCCTCCAGCACCATCTCTTAGAGTTGTGCGATATGGACAAAATCAAATATCACAATATTTTTGACTTAATACCTTGATATCAATATTGTGACGATATTGCACGGTTGAGTAAATGTGCTTTCACAATGTTAATCAGGATTCAGTTACCACCTGCAATTTGTGATACCTGTGTGTTCACAGTCATGATGGCCAACATTTTAAAAAACACTGGCCATAATTAAAAAAGAACGCTAGAGTCAATTAATTCAATGGCACTTTCTTACTTGTACAGATCAACAGCAAGTGCAAAAAAAAACATACGTTTGGCAGCAGGAAATTGATAACTCCATCTTGAATCAACCCCCTAAACCCACCCCCAATATTTACACAATGACATTTTGATAAACAGTCATTAATGTGGAAATGATTGAGTAGGGATAGTCAAATAACAGCACAGCTACAACAGCTGTTGCAGCCTTTAAACCCAGGAATATACAAGAATCTTATAATGATATTATGATATCTAAATATCCCAGACAATATCTTGTTTTATATCACGATATCAATATAATATCGATATATTATCCAGCCCTACTACCTTGGAAAAAATGTCAAATTTGATATTTCAAAATCTACTATGAACCCAATTTCCCCTTGGTGATCAAAGTATTTCTGATTCTGATGAAGCATTTCAGGGAGCCCATTCATGACACCCAGCCCAAGCACCGGTTTATTTTAGAGACCCTATGACGTTTCCTCGAACACCAACATCAGGCCAGACTGTCAAATTTGGTCTGTTCAAATCTGCTGGGTTAGAAAAAAAAAAAAAAAAAAGAATTATCAGTGATTAGTCGTACAACTGTTTTCTTGTGTGGTCTCAGCTCTCAGTGCTGGTCCTCAGTCAGAGCAGTGGCTGACAGGAGGCTGAAAGGTACGTGGAACATGTGACAGAATGCAGCCGAGAAAAAGAGGCAGCTAGCCACAACATGACTTGACAGCAATTTCAAGTACCGTATTTCACCAATTAATCGCCAGGCCGCAAATAGCCGCCTGGTTCTTTTAAACGCCTGGGGTGTACACCCATTTTGCGTATTAATCGCCCACCCGAATAACCGCCGGGGTGATTATTTGCATTATATTGAGGTAAACCCAAAATAAGGCTATTCACCTTATTTTTGCATAAGTAAACAGTTAGCTGCACAATAACTGTGTGGCACTTCCGTTTTCTGTCAAAATAAGAGAGCTAGCTAACATTAGAAAAAAGGGTGTACCATAATCTTAAATCGACCGACTATAAATATGTTGGACAGTAACTGTCATCACAATAATGGCCTGGTGCAGGTCTGTGTAAAAATAAATAAAGGCCTGCAGCGAATAGCCGCCTGGTT
>OMLB01023862.1:4009-23012 GCA_900302555.1 Myripristis jacobus
ATATATATGTTTACACTATAGGCCTAAAAAGGCAGTTGTGCAAATTTGAACAGCACAATTCTCCACAGATAACAGTTACTGTGGAGCTGGCCAAAAAAATAATGGTCCGATTCTAAAGGCAGCATGTGTCTACTAAAAGCCTGGTGTGCTCTCATTGTTTAAGTAAATAAAAGCCCCCGTGCATCTTAATACAAATTAAGGAATGCAACAATTGTAAGATCGCTTCCAGGAAAGATGAGAGCAAGGTACAGGGGACTGGCTTCCAATGATTTAATGCTAGTAAATCATAAAAAAAATATTCAAAAAAAAAAAAAAATCTCAAAAGCTTGAAACGATTTCTAATCTTTGAGTGAGAGTGTTTGTATGTAATTTTTGGTCAATAGTAGGCAGTGGTAATACCAAATTGTAGAGCCCTATTTTTGTGGGTGAGCAAAGACCATTGTATGCAGCACTATGACCATTTTGGTGACCTGGAAACATGCTTTGCTGGTTTATGTGGTATTTTTGTGCCTGCACACTGGTCTTGGCAGAAAGGTAGAAGGGGTGGGCCACTGAAGGGGGAAGTTTACTTAAATGAGGAAGCGCAAGGTGAGATGTGCTGTCTTGGGCCCGAGGACCACGTCTAATCTCAGCACAACATCAATACTGCCATACCTGCAGCTTTCCCTGCTGCTGTGGATGGGTGACAGTTAGCTATTACGCTGTATAATATGCCAACAACAAGGCAGGAACATAGATTCAATAATGTGTTGTCACAAGCAAGAATGACATAGTGGGGCGAACATTTGATATGTTCAAAATGAGTTAGAGTCTTAAAAATCAGTGTATTATTCACGGCACGCTCAGTACATATACAGTAGGCCTATTTATATTGTGCAGGATGCCAACATTACTTTTCACAGCAGATACTGCAAATAGTAAGGCACAGAGAGGCTCAACTGACTGGTATAGCTGACCACCTTGATGCACCATGCAGGGCAGAGGAAGGACCAGTTGGCAGAGGAGTTGTACCCATGGATTGCATTTTCTTTATTGCATTATTACATTCTGTACTTTATTTAAGAAAAAAAAAAATCAATAATGAATTGGATGTCTACTTGATTTATTCATTTATTCCTCTGAAATAATGAACTCAGTGAAGATAGTAGTTCATGACCAAACCCCTCTGATGTATCCCACTACAGCCAGCCCCTTTATGCTTAGCTCAGATGAAAGAAAAAAGCTAGTAAGTTTTGATATGCCTTGATTGACTGCCATAATTTATGATCCAAATGGACACATTTGTTAAGCAAGGGGTCATACTGTTCATGGACCTCATCTTTTGACCATGCTTTTAATTTGTCCCACTGCTGAGAAGAGACATGGCAGCAACATTGTTAGTACTAATCCTATAACTACTACTGTGCACATGTGATATGAAATTGTGTAGAATTTATACATTAAGCATGCTTCAGCCACATGAATTAAGTATTTTGAATGACTGGATTACTAAACAACTTCTTGATCAATAAAAGCATACTAGTATGAAGCCTGGGTTCATCATCACAGTTGTTATCTCTGCTAGGCAGCAGCCTGGAGGGGATCATGCGCTTAGTCATGTATCTGTCCGTGTGGACAGCCTCTCGTGTTTATGGTGATTCAAAACGTCTGAAAAACCTGGTTTAACCAAAACTGTTTTTTGTCAGTTCTTCTCACTTGTGCAGAGGCCTTATGAATTCACTCACTGAAACAAAAGCATGCATGGCAAAGTTAACATTATCGCTGTGCATAAACAAAGTGGTGGGAGTCTGACAGAAAATAACAGGCAAATGAAAGTCAGCAATATGGAAGTTGTGACCACCATGCTCCATACAACTGCCTACCACTGTGTTTTTCTAACCACAGCCAACACTACTTTCCCCTTCATTTCCACTACTCTCATGCACACACAGTGGACACACAGCCTGCCCTGCAGTTCCTGCTCATCACCCACATGCCCCCAGACACGCCTGCTGGAGATCTGCACGTCTACTGAGGGAACTCTTCCAGTTTTAGGAAAGAAATTTGGAGGAAGAAATGAATAATTAAATTAATAAATAAAAATAAAAACAATCTTAAAAATTATTATAATAGAGGGCCAATTTGCCTAAAAATTAATCACACTTGATAACAGCCTGCTTAAAAAGCTGTTGTTATCATCTCAGCAAGAGCACGATAATCGGAGATCATATCACATTAAGACATGGATAAAATGGCAAAACAGGGCATTTTCCTAGCAGCAGGATACTTATTTAAAATAACCTATGCCGTCTTCAAGCAGGCACAAATAAGCTGTAACTATGGCAGTGCTACTATTTTGGTGGTCTTAGAGTTCAGATTTAAGGAGCAATGATGTGCCAAGAGGAGGGTACAAGGAATGTAATATTCTTCTTTAAAAAGGCACACAGTATGGGCCTTATAATGCCTATTTAGTATATTGAGCCTGCAAGTTTTAAAAATTCTTGTGGAGAAAATGGCCTTAATCTTGGAGAAAATACGCTACAGTGGCCAACACAAAATAAATCCTCTTGGCTAATCTCTGCAGTTTACATTTGAATACATGACATTAGGGACCCATGAGCCATAGCCTTGTGAAGACATTGCCCTGTTAATGCTGTCAAGAGTAGTAAGAGAGAGTAGTAAGAGAAAAAAAAAAAAAAAAACACCATCAGTATTTAATTAAATAACGCACCTTGCTTAGCAAGTGCCAATTAAACTGGCTGTCATATGTTGTTATGCTGTCAGTGGTAATAATCACATTGAGGAGGGATTTAATTGTTTGTCCACTGATAAAGAGAGGCGCAACATTTTAGCAACAACTTATAAACACAAAATTATCCTTCCTGCATGGTAATCATGAATAATAATTCCCTTGAAAATGAAGGACTTTTGGGTAGTTCTTTGATCCTGAAGTAAGATACCAAAATGCATCTGTGCTTTTGTGGCCTTGCAGGTTTCACCATGGGAGATAGGAATTCGATGTATGTGCATATCATGAAATGCCAGATCAGAAAAAGTATCTGGAAACCTTTCGTGTTGTCAATCATGTTAGTGACAGAGAGGAAGGCTCACATTCTCCATAGAACTCCATGTGGTTTAAATATCTTTCCTATTCATTCCCTGTTTATTTGACAAAGTAAAATAAGGCAGCTGCTTGTGCATGGTCCTTTGCTGTGTAGTTTATAACAGTAATTGTATTAATTAGAACACTGCTGGATCTAGTCCAGGAATATTCCTCCATGACATGAAAAGACTGGATTAAAGCAAACTTTCTACTGTAAATACTCTAAGAGATGCCAAGTCATTCATCTTACCCATATCCCATGTGATCACAAAACAGGTGAAGTGTTTTTTTTTTTTTATAAATTAAATGTATAAATGTCTCTTCAGTTTTAGTACTCATCAACAATATTTTCAAAAGAACAACTGCAGATTTTGCCTCTCTTTATCACCAACTGAGCTGACACTACAAGGGAGAAAAAATCATTATTAATAAAATAGTGATTCAACCAATACCAGATAATAAAAGAATTCACTTTTACTGTTCTAAACACCTGGAGTCAGTCAGGGATGTCCTGGGAAGAGACAGTCTCAGGCAATGTATTTTACATTTATAGCAGTAGTAATAGCAAACAGAAGAACTGGGGAGTTTGCAAAGAGCAGCAACGGCCACAAAGGCTGAACAAAAACATCACACCATGAACAACTTAGATGTTGTTGTTCAAGGATTACCACTTCCATAGGTTTACTCAGTTGTAAATGACTTCTAATACAAGCACACGTGACCCTATGAGGCAACTCCTGGCCATCTGTTCATGAGACCAGAGGGGTAACAATCAGTGAGAGGGAACCCTTGGCAGGAAGAGCATAGGCAGTCTCCACTGACTCTGTTCAAATTGTTATTCTCCTCTTTTAATGCCAGGCATCAGTGTTTTTACAGCATTTCTGGAGTATTAAGTAGCCCATGCATGCATTAACATAATAATTGGCAGGAATGAGGAAAGATGTGAGGCATTGCTCAAAAGCTAAGGATCCATTTTGGCCAGTCCTTTGCAGCTCCAAATGAGGGCGGATCATTTGTAACGGAGCCAGATCATCTGGTTATGATCCAGTTGTCAGCACGCTGCCTGAGTGGGCAGAATCAAGATGGCTCTGTTTATCAGCTGTGCAGCTACCAAACAGTATTTGCACTGCATTGGCGCCTCTGTGCAGCTCTCTCTTTCTTTACTTCCATTACAATGTTTCATTTGATAGGCCGTGAAGTACAATGAAATGCTCCAGTCCAGTCATATTTGATGTGATTAGAAAATGCACTGCTTTACTGACTCTGGTGATTTGAAGTGAACAGGTCTGGAGCAGGAAATGTCAGGTATCTTCATACCATCCTGCCTCTCTGCCACTCGCTTTCTCAAATGTTCTTCCCCAGTCAAAAATACATCACTTCAGGCTTGTCCTCCTGAAGGTCAATATGGAGAATCAATAAGTCTCACATAACAGGCACTTCTCTCTCTCTTGCGTCTAGGAGTGCATTTTGTTTTGAGTTTTGGCTGCTTTGGGCACTCACATTAAAAGTGCCCTGGTGCTCCCAGTTTTTCACGCTTCAAGCATGAGAGATCAACTGCTATGCTTTCATTTTTGATGTTGCTCATTCATCGCCATATTTATTATTGGATGTATCACTCTTAAAATATTCTGCAAAAAAACTGTTATCTGTCTTTCACTTGTCTCCTTTTAACCCATTTTTTTTCTCACAAGTAATGATGCAAAATGTCATGAATGTTTATCATTATCAAAAACATGTCTGAATCAAACTACTACACTTCAAACAGGCAAAAACCTCCCCCCAAAAACATAATAACATGTATGCATACCAGCACATGGAGTTTCGCAGTTTCGCAAAAGAAGCCCTTGTCAACCGCAATGTCTGCAATCAAAGCCAAAGGAGCATAAACAGAGTTAAAGCTCCCCTCCCTGTCTGTGGCTCCTGTGATGGCAGCTCTGCTGCCACGGAGAAGATGTGACAGCCATGAAGCAAGGCAGGCTTCATGAAAGCCACAGAGCCCCCCCAATCCCACTCCAACCCATTCACCCAAAGCTACTACCGGTACTGGCATTTTCAGTTTTTGGCTCAGACATCACACAGCACCATCTAAAACTTTGAGGGCAGGTGACAAACATATAAACAGCAGCACCCTCTAAAGGGAATAATAAAATAAACACATAAATAAATAATGTAACACCGATCAGATCTCCTCTAATCACAATAAAACTTCAACCAACCACAAAAATCCGCTACTGGGAAAAATGGTAGGGAATGGTGTCACTGTCTAATTAGGGCTACTATATGAGGTACAAAGTGCTGAAAGGTGCAGTTTAATAGAGTTCATAGAGTTCTTGGTCTGGGCTAGAATTTATACTGGCAAACTTTTGGATTCAAATTATTTTGAGTCATTGCATTCTTTGGATTTCTGATATTTTTCAAGAGTTATGTTAACATGCATTGCAAATTAAATCAGAGTTACATTATTTGATACTATGGCCATGTTCAGACTGCCAACCCAAATCAGTTTTTCATGTCATATCCAGAATGTATCCAGATTGACTTATGAAAGTCTGGACAGCAAAAAAACCACATGGAATGTGATTTTTGCAAATCAGATCTAAACCACATTGGAGGTGGTTTGAAATGCGATTCCAAATGGGTTTGTACAGTCCGGACGCTCTGGACACTCAAATAGGATTTCAAAGTGTCTGTTACGTCACCCAAAACGCAAAACACAACACACAACGAAGACATTGAATCCTGAGTGACGGAAGTGCAGCTGAGCAGAATCCACGCTGCTGCTAGCAGAGCGATATAGAGAACACAGCGTACAAAAGTTCATGGACAGACACTGAAATAAACTGTCTGCCGGCAGCTTCTGAACATTTCTCCTGCCTCCACGTTGGACAGGAGCGTCACCAGCACATGTAGTTATTGACGCCTACATTGCTACCTTAGAAACGCATGCAGATAGATTGGTGATGTCTGGACACACAAATCTAATCTGATCACTTGCAAATAAACAGTGCGGATAGTCTGTCTTTAAGATCTGATTTGAGAAACAAATCCGATTTGCTTGCAGTCTGAACAAGGCCTATGGTTCTTTGGGAAAATGTGTAGCCTTGCCATATCCAAGAATTGCATAGGTCATTATGGAAATCAGTTGCCAATCATCTTTAGGTCATGTTGTAAAACAATATAGCAGTGACAGTGGATAAACCAGATTTCAGGGTTTGTTGTGCAGCTACACAGGAAAGCCAGACACTAACCTATCAGGTTTAATGTTTTGTTCCTTGCTGGGATCGCCTTTATTAACAATGTATGCACAAATGGTAATGTTAGGTACTTCATTTAAAAAGTCCATCAACCAATCAGAACACTACAGAATTATTCAACATAATGAAATATTTTTATTATGCATACAGTGCATGAAAAAGTTAAGTGATTTTGAAGTGGGAGCATGACAAGACTTTATCAGTCTCCCATCCCATCCAATATCGGTTAAAAAACATATATCATAACTTTGATGTAGTATTTTAGCTGTATCAATATTTCATTATAAATCACTTTTTGAAGGTGTCTCTGGAGAGCCCTTGACTCAAAGAATAGGATGTCAGCTGCTGTATAGACAGGTGCTATAATGGAAAGCATGTGATTTATAGGGGCATGTCCTCTAGACAAATAACCCATGAGACTTCCACAGTAATAACACCAAAACAACCTTACTACAATGTATTATTTTAACAGAGCACCTATGTGTGATGCTGAGTAAAAAAAAGCAGTTGGGAGTTCGCCAAAGTAGATGTCAGTCGGTCAGAGGTGAGAAGGGGCAAGCAGAGTGTGATTATTTACTCCTGGCTGTTTACCCATGACAGAGTGATTCAGGCAGAGGGGTTAATAACTTGCCCTGACCTCAGATCAACGCTGACAAACCTCTCAGTCTTTCTCAGCTCACCATTCTATACTTAACTGTCCTTTCAAAAGACGACAGTGATTAGATAGAGAGTTGGCGATTCAGGTGTTTTTTTTCTGACAAACGTAGCCGAATCAGCAGAATCTGGACTCGATGTACTGAACACGTGTTCTATTCATAGACAACATGACTGCAATGAAAAAAAAAAGGACTATCCATCATTCTTATAACTACAGCATCATCAAAACACTTGCTTGAGATGTGCATTCTGTGTCTGGACACAGAAGACAGGCCCCATGTTTGTGATGTGACAGGCAACTTCACCTTGTTAAAAGCAAACACTCAACTGGAAGTGACAATATAACGATTTGAAATGCATCAAGGGGAATTTCAGTCATCTGCAGATTATTAAAATGTGGGTGTTATGAAGCTCTGATGAACAATTTGTCGTCCAGAAGCAATAAGTACTATTGAGAAACACAAATGCTTTAAAATTGAAACAAAGAGAAGTTGATCAGTTTTCTTTCAGTTTTCTATCTGTCATGTCAGATACACCAGATGGATTGACTGGGGCATTAATTACATTCAACAGTCAGAAATTCAAAGTTGTCACTACTGAACGCAAAAAGAAAACACAGTGTTGGTTTATCATTTAATTTCTACATCACCAATAATATTAATATTAATATTAATATTAACAATAAACATTATTACAGCTATTGTTATCTTTTTCCCCCGTGTCAGTGACCTGTTGAAACAGTAATCCATATTAGATCCTCATTTAGCCTTGGATTTTATGCACACAAAGAGAAGGCAAGCCCATAACTCAAACTGTGTAACTCTTACTCAGAGCTGTTGGAGAGGATTAGGTCTGACCTGCTGACTGATATTCATCCAGCTGTTTCTGTTGCTATATTCAGTGCAAAGCCGAGAACTAATTCACCCCATCCCTGGCTTTTTACTGGCACTAAGCCTTATAATCAGTTTACTTCTATTGGGGTACGATCCCACAGAGTGTAATCAAAATTCTCTAAATCCATTAAATGCACCGTGCCCTCCAGACTTATTAGCACACTTGAGAAAAATAAGATGCAGGTGGCAACATGGCATGCACATGGCTAGCCATCATGCTGAAAAGTTCTTAAACTCTATCCTACCCAGTGTTTCAGTTAAAAGAGCTCATTTTTGTTGTGTTATTTGAAAAAAAAAAAAAAAAAAAGGTTTACAATTAGGGGCTCATTTTGTTGTATATTATGACTGATAATTACACACATATGACAGTGCAATGCTGGCTTGGGTGAATATAGGTAGAAAACATTTTTTTTTCAGATTCAGAGCTCCATTAATGCAACTTTTATTGACACTGTTTTCTGAAGGTTCACACTGATCAACATATTGTGAAAGGTTCATAATTTGAGTTTGTAGTCCATAGTGTTCCTTTTTCTTTGTCTGTCTTTCTGTCTTTTTTTTCCCCCACAGCTGGTTACACCTGGAACGTCTGGTTTAAAAGTTCTGTTACATTTCTATTTGCTCTAATTGTACTCATTAGCAATATGATAATGGATCACTTGACTCCCACTATATTCCTTTGAGATGCACTGTCAACAGCACAGATGCTGCCTCTCGCAATGGAATTCATTATTGCAGAGTTTTATGGATGGATCAGATTTGGTTCTGGTATATGTAATGAACTTAGGGCCAGACGTGTCATATTGTAAATCCCCAGTGTAGAGGTAGTGCATTGCCTGAGGCCAGAATAATTCAGACATGACAGTTATCCACAAAAGAACATGGGGTTTAACAATTAAATTAATGACAAGGGCTACTAGCAGGTGTATCCAACTTTAATGTCTCTCTCCTCGCTCCCTCTCTCTCTCTCTCTCTCTGTCTCTCTGTGTGTGTGTGTGTGTGTGTGTGTATGTGTGTCTGTGTGCGTGTGTTAAATTCATGGATATGATTGGTTGGATATGATTTTGAATTCCCCGAGAGCATTAAACTGTCAGTAAAACTCTACTTTGTCATCAACAGACAACTAATAGCTGTATTTGATTTAATTCTTCATCAGTACTGGAGTATGGCAAACTTTATAAGGCACATAGGCACAAACAGTCTTGGAGTGTACTAAATCAGCACTTATTTAATTTCATCAGTCTCTGATAATAGGGGTTAAGACTGTCTCACGGTGCTACAAGATGCTCTGACTTGAGTGATGAATTGATAACTACAACAGCCAGGCCTGTGCTTGCCAGACACCATCCCAAAAGGTGGCTCTATTAAAAAAAAAAAAAAAAAAACCTTGTCCAAAATGTCATGATCTTTGTTAATGATTATTGGCAAACATTTCATTATAAGCTTATGCTTATAATATGCTTATAATAAGTTTACACCAAAGATTCACAATGAGATGAGTGGAAACTACTTGCAAAAGAATGAGGTCTGGAAAGTCCTAAAACTTTACACCAGTGAGACTAGAGGAAACAGTGTATCATTTCCATAGCAATGACTCCCTTTAATTCAGTATTTCTGTTAGTTTTCTGTAGCTGGATAGTTTGTAGAGCAGTTTCATAGGAATGGGACATCAGAGTATCGTCTAGTACATTTCACCGTGGCTTTAAACATTAAGCCCTCCAATTTTCCAATGTAGCTGTTGAGTTTGCGTAATTTTGTCTTATGAAAATCCTGGAAATTTTAATGACCTTACACATGATGCCCTAGATCCACCTGTGCCCATCCCTAAGAAGCTTTACTGATCACCACTGGGAGGCTCCAGTAGGTGAGGCCTGAAAACAGTTGATAAGTGACACCAGCAAGAAGGGGTCACAGCGATAATCAATGTCCTTGTGAACATTTTAAGGAGCAGCACATCTCAGTAGAGGTTAACAAAGAGAACTCTAAAAACATAAATTTGGGCACCAATAGATGCACACCACAGGGGTGAGTTGCTTTGAGCCAGCCTGGACCTTCATATTGTTTCCACCTTAACAGTTCTGTGATTCTACAAAGGCAATTTCATTTTGCACAAGAGTTTGCCACTGGCATGATCCATTTTGGCAGACAGACAGAGGCCGTGATGCTTTAGATCTTGCCAGTGGGTGAAAAAGAGTTTGAGACTACTTTCCTACTTGCATCCACTTGTAATTACAATTAAGTGGAGCATTATTGATTTGTCATCCTCACATTTTTACGATCTTCTCCGTGCATGTGACACTAATTTTGTCAACTTGGAACAAAATCTCTCCTATTGCTTTCCTCGTCTCTGTTGCTGATTCCACAACCAGATCTGAGTTTGTTGAAAATTTAACAGATGCACTGAAAACTTTAAATGAGACTTGTCGATAAAAGAAAGCTTTGCTTCACAAATTCCCTTGGCTGTACAAGGAGCCAAGAGGAGAGCTGTTCAGTTGTCATCCTCGCTTGCTAATCTTTACAAGAGAAACACTCCAAAATGTTGAGCTAGACAAAGACTGCAAGATTAGCTACATATATTTGACTTTCCTATTGTTTAGATTTATTTATTTTTTTAAGCTGCAACAGAACATCACTGTCTTTTACCAATAATAAAAAAGACTATTGTTTAACTGCGCATGCTTTTTTTATAGTTTAAAGAGGTGTGAGTTACTCATCTTCTTAGAGTGAATGGGCACAATTTTAATGTAAGAAATAACTAAATAACTAAATAAAGTAAATTCATTCAATTCAATTGCGTGCATTTGATGCCTCATATTGCTAATGAAGCAAGTGTACTTAATGAGATAAGCAGCTGAGGCTTCTGATGAGGGCAGCTTGTGTGACGTGGTCTAAGGGTCACGTGCAGATACAGGCAGTGTCGGAGAAGGCTGGAGCTGCCTTGAGCTGAATCTGCACCCACAGGGAGTTTCTCTGAGCAGGGCCCTCTTAGAACCATCAATTAGATCTCTTCTCCCACTGCACTAACCCCAAGGTAGGTCACACGAACCGCAGCCTCTCTGTAACCCTCTTTCTTCCCTTCTCCCCTCGCCCCTTGTCTCACCCCTGCCTCCTCCCGTCCTGCTCTCCTATCTCTCCCACTCCATCTCTCACTTTGCCTGTTTATCCATGACTCCTGTTTAGCCGCAGGCTCTCCACTGTAGGTTGCTCCAGACTCTGGGTCTATTCTCAGTGACAAGTCCTAGTGGCTATTAGGGCAAAAAAAGAGCAGCAAGCTTCAGGCTCAAAGGCTCATGCATAACACTGCATGTAAAATGGTGGGTAGGAGAAAAATATGCACCATGACCATTTGAAAATTCTATAAATGAAACTGATTATCAGTTCATTATTTATTTATTTATTTATTTATTTATTTTTTATCAGGGATCTTTAACATATTTATGCAACAAATACCAAAAGACAAATGCATAGTATACTGTACTTTATAAATGATGTGTATATATTGTACATGTGCTTGTAGGGCAGAATTTAGCATTTAGAAATTAATGCATTTCTCATTTAAATGTGTCTCACTGTAACTCAAAATTCAGATCCTTTCTGTATCTGTATGTATGAGGAATGTAAACACCATATGCTTACAACCTCAAAAGAAATTTAAGAATGTTTTGTTTTTATCTTTCACATGCTTTTACATGAATCTAAAGCTAAATCAATGGGAAAGGGGCATGTTTCAGTTGTCAGTATTCCTTTAAATTTTACTAATCTGTTTTTGAAGATAAAAGGTTCACATGTTAAATATGGTGTTATCATATGTAAATACTCGGGCTGCCAACTTCTCCCCTTTTGCGGTTCTCTTTATCCTCTCTACTCCATATGAGCTGTAATTCTGGAGCTGTGAGCCTACAGGGCATGGAGAATAATTTATGTTCCACTGTATCTTCTTGAGCAGTGGCAACATGTTACGGTTTTCTACCACTGAAACAGCTCGTTGCACGGGTGCGGATGTAAAAAAGAGGAAAAGGCATGACAAAAGTATTAAGTGAGGAAACTGGATTTTAAAATGTAAACCCAGAGAGCTCTTTTGGGGATTTTTGTAAATATTAATGCAAAGGTGACTCTACTGTAGGTGTGTTCTGAATGAAAGGCACAGATAATTTGCCCTCCATTTGCAAGGCTGCATGGTCATGCTCAATTTTCCACCAAGGAATGTGAAAAAGCCTTGCAACAGAATAGATTAGGAGGCATTTGGTCTACTTTGTCTCATATTTTACTGAAAGATATCACGACATTGTGCAGTAGCAATAAACATTCTCTCCAGTAAGTTTTAACTAGGGGTGTGCAGAGGCACCACTATATGTATTTGTATTTGTATTTGTATTTGTTTTTGTATTTGTATTTGTATTTGTATTTGTATTTGTATTTGTATTTGTTTTTTTTTTTTTTTTTTAATAACCACAAAGAAATAAAATGTCTGAAATTCCTGCTTATTACAACTATACAGGGTTAGAAAACCCAGTCTAACAACTATGTATTCTGCAAATCAAAAGAAATCTAGCTCTGAAAAAATGTGGCAGATTTCTGTCTCTCTTGATGACCAGCGTCTGAGTGAACTCCAGCCGGTAGCCAGTTTCCCAGCATGCTTTTGGGAAATGGACATTTACCAGTTCATTGTTGTCTGGCTCATGTTCCCTATTTAGTTCTTAGTTTGTATGTGTGTTGTTTATTATGTTGTCTTTCTGTTGCCCTATTAAGTTTAAAGACAGTTTTCCATTATTTGTATACAGAGACAGTTACTATCTATTCTTTTGGTGTACACCCATCCACTGCATAATATGTCCTCTGAAGATGGGGTTGATGCAACACCAAAGTAAAACACTGAATATCAAAGACAGCCACTGCAGTATTGACCTTCACAAGTAAACTCAGACTGTCAGGGTATTATATGAATTATCCAAAGCCAAACATTTAGAAAACTGCAGTAACCTAATCTTCAGAAAGACATTATTTGTTGCCTGCCAAATATGGATAACTATTGGATGGATAACTATTTTAAGTGACTTTTTTAAGGATGGTTATTTTAGAGATGATAATATCAAATGCATTACAATATCTACAGCTTTGTGAAGAGTGTGGGTCTACAGTCATTGTTACATTGCTGTCATAAATTCAAAACTTTTCCAGGCCTTACATTTTTGATAAAGTTTTAAGATTTTACTGATGTTTCAATAATTATGTTAATAGTTGCTCGGTAAAATCAACTACAGAACATTGCTCTGCAGTGAACATTAATATTCACTGAATCAAAATATCTCAAATGACAGTCTAAAACTACATAAGATGCTTGGTGCTTTGTATAATGGGAGTTTTCCCCCTATACATAGATGAGACTTGTCATATTCTAAAATTTGACACCTGTAAATCATACAATTATTTCCATATCGTTCAGGAGATTTCAGACCCAGCCGTGTTAAATTATAAACAAACAAACACTTGTTGGGTAAAGGATGTTCAACCGCTCCTATAGTCCCATCAAATTATATATTTTTGGCCCACACATTTGTTGCTAGCCTGTCATGATGTGCTGCTATGTTAATATTTGGCTATATCTAAGTTATATAGGTAACGCTACCAGCGCTACAGATTATGCTATGCTCTGCAGATGCTGATGTTGTCAAAAATTGATAAAACAATATGTTGTCACATCCTCCGTGCTGATGTGTATAATGATACAGATACAGTTAGGACTGTGACAGCAGTTTTGAAAGCTAAAGATACACGTGGTGTCATGTACGACATTTTGTACATGACACTACGTAAACATTCCGTGAACATTTCGCAGCACAGGCCATATATGTTGTTCGCAAACACGTAAGTCTCAATTCAAAACAAGAAAACCCACTGCCAGCGAAGCTAAAGTTACAATTATGGCAGCATTGACTTTTTGCCAACACCAGACAGTCTGGATTTGGATGAGTCATGCAATATGCAAAATGAGCATAAACAAAGAGCTGCAGAATGAAACAGCATAAAACACTGTAATACTGCAGCATCAAACAGCTTTATTTTCATTTGTTTTATATTCTAATTTTTTTTTTTTAATAAGCAACTGGCGTGTCAGGTGGACATTCTTACAGCACATACAAATGAGTTTTAGAAACAGAATATTTTATCTTCTTTGTGGGCCTTAATTTTAATTGTGTTTAACTGGCCTAAGTGGTCAATATTTAATATTAATGTGTATTGTGATGCATATCATGGCCTCTGTATCATGTATTGTGAGGTTATTGGCAATACCCAGCCCTATTACCTGATGTGTGCAGAACACAATGTTTTTTTTCCCCTCTGAAAGGCATGGCCTAATTTATTTGCATTCATTCTCTACAGTCTTTCTCTAATCTTAGTCGTAATGCCTAACCCTAACTTTAACCAATAAGCCAAAATGTCCACTCAAAATGTAAAAAATGACTTTGACATACTTTGAAACAAATGTAGCGCAAAGTGTCTACTGGAGCATGATAAAATAAATAAATAAATAAATAAATAAAAGTTTATTCACTTCAATAAAGCAATGACAATCTCATGTAAAACCGTACCAAATAGAATGTGGCAACCTGACCGCCACAATCACAAACGACAAAAGCAGAAACAGCAAAATATCAATGTCAGCTACTTTATTTTCATTATTTTTCATGCACTGGGAACCATGTTGAAGAAAGTAACACAAGACAACTTTTATGCTTATTTTGTGTTGAACAAGGGGGGTTGGGGATTCTCCTGGGGAACAAAAATGCCTGTTCTACATCCTAGACTGCCCCAACTGTGTTACAAGAGGGAAAAATGAACAAAGTGGGTATGAGTAAAGTACACACACACACACACACACACACACACACACACACACACACATATACAAAATAACTGTCAACCCAATATTCCGTAGTATAACCTGTCTCTAAGGTGCTCTCATGAGGATCTGAGGAACATGTTTTAGGATGCCGTTCCTCACCACCAATGGATTAAACTGGATGTTTTTCTCTCTTATTTTAAGAACTCATACAAAAGGATAATGAACAAACTGTACTAGCTTGCATGTCACCAAGAGGAAGTGCGCAAGGGTGGAAGATAAGGGTTTAGCGAGAGAGAGAGTGAGAGAGAGAGAGAGAGAGAGAGAGAGAGAGAGACATTGTGGTGTGATGTGTCTGAGGGTAAAAACAGTTGGAGTCTCATGGGCCCCTTCAATAGAACTGATGAGCTGCTGATTAATTTGGGGTCAGCCAGAGCCACCACTCAGCTGCATGTCATGTAGTGAAGCTCAAAGCCTCACAATAGGCACATTAGACTAACAAGCCTTTTCCATAGGCAAACTCTGTAACGTAGCTTTCTAAACTTGCCAGGTTCTAAGTGTACAGTAGGTTTTTGGAAAATTTTCTCATTACCTTCCTCTTGTTTTGAGGGTTTAAAAGTAGATTACAGTAATGAGGCTAGATGAGACCATGTACAATTGCGGTTCTCCCCTAACACATTAAACAGTGGTGGAGTAAATTCAGTGAATGGTGAGAGCTGGTTTATTTTAATTCTTAAACTTTAAAGAACTATCTTGCTGCTACTAGCACACTGAACGCTCAGCTTCTCAAAACACAGATTCTTAAAGTAACTGTCAATCAAGATCACCTCACCCTGCTGAATTACAATGACCTGAGATGATCTTACTGCAAAGAGGCTTTTAAGAAACTGGGTCTAGTTCATGGTCAGGCCAACACTCCCATCTGGTCTGCCAAACTGGCTAGCATTAGCCACATGCTACTGACTGCAGACAGGGCCAGTGTCAGCCTGCCAGTAACAGCTCCAGTCAATGATCTTTTTATTTTTAACTTAGCACAATGGTTGCATATTATCTAATTAAAAAAGACTTTAATAACAAAATGTGGCCCACGTATTTAAGGGTAAATAGTAAAGCAAAAGACAATTGAATTGTGAGATGGGAAAAAAAGAGAAAACCAACATGATAAACATAACATCAAACCTATATTGAAATGCCTTTTGACAAATTGATTTATTAATGCAGAAGCTTTTTCAAGATTACGATGGAATTATGACACAGAATTACTGACACACTTAATGATCAATTTTACTTTACTTTTTTTCTTTAAATTAACCATTTCATTAATTGCATTGCTGAAATGTGAACTGTTCACTTCATAAATTGTTTTTATGTATCTGTTAATTAATCAACAATAATTAACCACTACACTATTCTACAATAATAAGGCTGGCACACTCACAGCTTTATACAGACAGACTTTCCTTCATGTTTCTCTGTGTTCTCACCCAAACTTCAATTTGCCAGCATGACAGCTGTGGAAGAAAAGAGAGCTAGTCCCCAACATGGTGGCATATTTCGTAAAATCCAAAGCAGAGCTCTGCCCAGGCCTGTTTTTTTTTTTTTTTTTTTTTTTTTTTTTTAAGGTTGCCCCTGTATGCTCCCACAAGACATTAGGTACTAAGACTACTCCTTGGCTCGCAATCTGCACACTTATATCACAGTTCACCATATTTATAATTTGAGTCCTAATTGAAAAGCATTATAACATTTTTCCATAAATTCTGAGTGTGATGAGATTTCTTCTCACAAGTAGGCCGAGACTACACAAGTTATTTTCTGGTCTTTCTTTCTGAGCAGCTGACATATGGATGCTTGACACGGCAAACAGCGACATTATTCTATTTAGCCTGCACCTTGGCGACACATTCCAGCATGACCGCCCACACCTACCCACAGCCTAAATAAATAAATAAATAGCATGCCAGCAACTGTTGTGGGCTGACCATGCAGACCTCTGACCCAAAACCCCTTGCCCCTTGCCAACCACATTTATGTTAAAGGGCAGTGACAGACTTCCTGAGAGATGAAGGCTTTTCATCGACTGAATATGCCTCATAATCAACAACAAGTAATTCAAACACATTAGTAAATGGAGGCCAGTTTATGACCAAAATGGGACACCATGTTTGAACAAACAAACTTAAACTAAAGTAAAATGTAAGTTGTTATTTCAACATGCTGTATCAAACAAATTTAACAGAAATGTATAAGACAGGTTTATAAAGGCTTGCTGATGCACGTCACCCAAAGACAATGGCAAAAGCAGGGACAGAAGAAAAGCTAAAATGCAATATCTCGAATACCACCAGTAGCACTTAGGACTTTGTCTTGTGAGGCTATATGAGTGCAAACACTGCAGAATAAGTTCAAGAACAGTTATAGCTCAGTGTGTGAGGGGAATGCATCATTCTGACAGAGAGAAAATGACAAAAAATATCTCTTGGAAAGGCCTGCCCTCCTCCAATATGAGTTATGCCATTTTTTGCTACTACTTTCTACCAAGACGTGTTGAAGGGGAAGGTAGGAATCATCTCTGCTTCCAAACAAATTACATGTTGCACCATGAGGCTGATAAAGCTATATGGTAAACGAAGGAGAGGGCAGCTACAAAAGAAATATAACATGGACCAAAAGATGGAAAAACTATTGATATGATGATGAGTTATTACAGTTCGGGTTGTGCAATCTGTGTCATCCATGCAATTACAGCCCCAGACCACATGCCTCAGACAGAAAGATGCATTGCCTTTGACTTTTTAGGGTAAGAGATGTTATTCATCTGACATATTTGGACATCAGTTACATTTCCAAGTGAACACAGTATGCCTGTGATACTACTGAGGTTTAACATAAAAGGAAAACTGAGAATAGCAGAGAGCATTCCTGGGTATCCATAGGTATCCATTTGTGCAAAGATAAGTGTGTGCATGTGGCTGAAAGGCCTGAGGAAGGTAATGACAAATTCTGAACCTTCTCAGAGGCAGTGTGTGCCCAGTCCCTCCCACATACTGTGGGGTGGATTGATAAAGCAAGAGATAAACTTTTGAAGTAAAAATGAAAAAAGTCACACGAAAACCACTTCAGACACATACAAAAGGCAACTCAGTCCAATTTGAGGTGTCAGTTAATCCCTCCAGCATTTTGTATTTATTTATTTATTTTTGTAAGTTTACTGCAGCATCTATGAAATGTGATTGTGTGTGAGGTTTTCTGAAGGGGCAAATTCCCTGCTGATAAATGTAATTATTAGAAGGACATTAAATTTACCAAAAAAAAAAAAAAAAAGGACTAGGTTTCATGCAGCAGCTGTGCAGCTGTGATCATATAAAAATCGCAGACTCCAGCAATATTTGTGACAAAGTGTCATTTAAAAAAAAAAAAATCTTGTGGTTGCAAAATTGGAAATTCCTGGAGGAACGACTTCATTTTCAACACCAGCCTGAAGAGTTCTCTTGTCCTACTTAAGGCCAGGCTCACTGCGGTTTGAGCTGTGCCAGAGACGATGATTTCTCGAGCTTCAGTGTGCTGTGTGCTGAGGCTGTTCTAAGGTTAAACTATCTGACAGCTCCAGTTTCACTGAAAACAGCATCAGCCTTAGGCTCACTTTCACATACTTAGTGGTGTGAATTCTTACATGCTCCATTTGTATTGAGCACACACGATTACACTTGGTTATGTGGTGGCTTCATGGGCAAGCACAAAACGGAGGGGCTCGAGGTAGATGAGGAAAGGGGGAGAGATACACAGAAATATGTTGCTGGATGAAGGAGTGAATACATAAATGCATGTCTTTTGGCCCTCTTGCATGAGACTTTCCTTAGTGAGTGTGTTTGTGTGGCTCAGATAAAACCTTTGCATAGTATTTTTATTGGACAGAGAATGTGAGAGAGGCCTTTTACCTGGTCGTCCATTAATATTTCATCACAGCACATTCCAACAGGGAGGCTACTTGGTTGTGTAAACACCATTCTCTGACACTGCCTTAGTTATAAAGGACAGACAGCTGCTTACAACTTGGTGTGTGTGTTTGTGTGTGGCATACAGAGGATGCTGTTAACAAAGTCCCCTTATTTTATGTTGATACAAGACCCCATTTAAAGTCAAAGCACTCTTCTTGCATCATAAAGGTCTGTACTACTAGTTTGAGATGCTATTTTCATGTATGTTGTTATTGTTGTTGTGTGTGTGTGTGTGTGTGTGTGTGTGTGTGTGTGTGTGTGTGCATGTGTGTGCGTCTATA
>OMLB01023863.1:10190-22736 GCA_900302555.1 Myripristis jacobus
AATATGTCCCCAAAAAAAAAAAAAAAGCATATTATCCAAAGAGCTCTGAGTATAAAAAGTAGTTTGTGCTGTTCCATTACAATTTAAAATTAATCACACACATGCATACACACATACAGGAACACACATGCATGCTTACATACGACAACAAAATGAAGATATGATTTTTTTTTTATATACTAAATAATGCAATGTATCCTTGGCATAATCAGAGAACATGGTACAAAAGCATGAGCATGATCAGTCTGTTTGTGGATATCACTGAGCTGCACATATCCCCTCTTCTTGGAACATGTACATGCAAAAAAGAAGACACCCACTGTATGTGGATCTGAGGCAATCCAGGTAAACCACAAGCCAAATCATCCGGTAGGGAAATGTCGAGAGGAGTTGAGGATCTTCTTTGCCCCGTACTTGTATGGTTGTACCTCCAAACAGTGTGGCATGGTTGAAATTCCCTAATAGTAAACACAATCATCCATATCGCCATCTCATGATTCAAGGAGTTTGTATCCTAGATGAGCTTATGGGTGGTGCCCGTCACCCAGGAGTCATCAGAAGCACCTAGAGACCCCTGTCTTCTGTGGGGCTCCAACCAGGTTCTTCCTTTTTTTCCACCAGAGTTTACAGTTTTGATTCTTTGTTGTTGTTGTTCTTGTTGTTTTTTTGCAACTCCCTGACTTACACCGCCACATCCGCAACAGCTGCCACACCCTCAATCTGAATCTGTGTCACCTCTAACCCATCCTCGTCTTCCTCCTCCTCCTCGCCCACCGTGGGCACGCACGGCGAGGGCAGGCAAGTTCCTTGAACAGTGCTGCTGTTGGCGGTGCTCATCTGCATGCTGCTACCCATGCTGGCATGAACAGTCAGGCTGGCTGAAGAGGAGGCGCTGTCCAGTTTAGTCTGGACACTACTGGCCTTGCCACAGGAGTGTATCCGGCGTGCCAGGCTGGCAGAACGCATCACCGAAGACGTGGTTATGGTGCCGACGCCCTGGACCTTTCCCTCCAGGAAGTAGGTGAGCATCTCACCTTTTCCCTTGACGCTGACCTTCCCACGGCACACCAGGTCATAGTTGGTGTTCAACAGGCGATAGACGTCTTCGGTAACCTACAGAAATGAGAGTCACATAAAATTTGACAGAAATGAGAGTCACATAAAATTTGACAGAAATGAGATTCACATAAATCGTTACAGAAATGTGATTTACATTTTTTCCCCCATTTTGCACAATAATGGAATATTCATATGTTGTATCTGATGGTTGCAATGCTTCATTGAAACCTCATCATGCATATATTGAGTGAAATATTCAAAGATACCAATATTTTATGGTTGCAAAATATACAAAATGTCCTGTGTCTAATTTTATACACATTTCCCTGTTATTCAGCGGGGATGTATTTGTAATCTTTGGAAACCAGGGAATGTCCAATTGAATTTAAAATAAAGTTCTGTGGGTTGGAATAATGCTTTGCAGCACAGCATGCATCTGTAATGACAAACCTGCTAATGGGATGAGCAGGGTTGAAGTTAATACAAAAAAGGGAGCATCCATGGATAAAACTGCAAACACCCTCAGTGAAATCCCGCTGATTGTACCTTTTTTGTTTTCCTAATTTTAACCTTAAAACTTGAGTCACTTGGGCTGCCTAATTTTATATGCAAATATATTCAGCAAAGTTCTCCAAGATCTAATCAAATCATCGAGGGGTGCCTTTGGTCTAAGTGGGAAGCATCTGTCATGTGTTGTTTTTGAGTTTATTGTGTTCAAGAGAGTACCTACACATAGACCTATACCGACACTATGATGATGACATATTATTTTCAACTGGATAATACTTAATAATTATTCTTATTTTAAAATATATGGGTTAGTAATGGGAGGCTCATGTTCAGAAAAGCTAATTCTACTATAGACCTCCCTGGTTACTGCTATAAAGGGCAGTTTGAGTTGATGTCCCCTTTCTGTAGATTTTCATTGCCTAAATTCAAGAGAAAAATAACTACGGACTTATTAGATTGCTTAATTTGCACATTACGATGTGGCGCAGCATTTTTGTCTCTGCAAGAACTTTGTATTTTGATAAACAACTTTTTATTGCACCCTGATAATCACTCCTAGTTTGGTCCTATCAGCTGATGTCAGTCTACAATGAGACAATAATGTTCGAATGGGAAATGAAAGAGTGAAAGTTGTCTGGGTACTGTACCTGTATTTTTCCGGGGACTCCAGTGCTATCCATCCGGCTGGCCACATTGACTGTGTTCCCCCAGATGTCATACTGAGGCCGCCTTGCGCCAATCACTCCTGCTACCACTGGACCCACATTGATGCCTAAGTAACCACGAGAACAGAAAATTACATACAGACTACTGTCAAACTGAGACTTTTGATAGCCACATTCTGATTTACTTTAAATACCAATTGCTATGCATATTGCTGTTGCATATTAGATAGATAGATAGACAGACTTACCCACTCTCAAGACAAAGTCATTGTATGACTGATAGTTGATTTCATCCAAAACATCAAACATCTCAATGGCGTAGTCTGCTAGTGTGCTCAGATGGTCGTAAACTGATTTTTTAGCCTAAGGAAGTGAAGTTTATCAAAGGATTAGTGATGGTGCATGATTTATCTTTCATATTCAATTGATCATAATATACTGATTTTATAAACAAATGTGGAAACAGAACAATGTGCCACCTTGGTGCCGATGGTGGGGACGAGACCCACAGCTCCCATGTATGTACTGCCGATGGTCTTGATTTTCTCGATGTCTCTGTAGCACTCTTTATCCATGAGCTGGACAAAAAAACAAGGGATCAATGCAACATGAGTAAATAATGATTTCCCGGTATATTCAAAATAAACAGACAGACAAACAAAGAAAAACACTGAAGCGTATCACCTCATCAAAGTCGGCTATTATTTCATTCAGCAGTCTCAAGCACTCTACTCCCATGTTGTTTCCATCCAGCTCGATGTAGAAGTCGTTGAAGTTTGGGATGGAGGCAAACAGGACACCTACTTGTGCATAGGACTGATAGTACAGATCCTGTTTTAAAAAGAAAGAAAGTACAATCAGATACCACAGATCCATTATGATACGACTGATGTTTCACAAAACAGTACAAAATATGTCTTTGATGTATGCTGATTCCCTGTTCTCTGTCTGTCTGTTTGCCTGTCTGTCTCTTGTCTTTCTGCTTATTAGTGTGTCAGTTTGTCTATCTACCTGTCCCGTAGCGACGCTCACCATGTTCCTGGGGTTGGACATCAGAAAGTGCTGAGCCACATGAGCTGGCAGCAGATTGAAGAGAATCCGCCGGTTGTCCAGCTTGACTTTCTCCATGCCATCCCTTTCCTCTTCCGCCTGATACACACAACCACACACGTACACACACACACATATACACACACATATGCATGCATGCAAACGCATACAATAACAGTCATAAGGAGAGTAGCTTATTCCACATTTTCACCACATGGGGTCAGTAAGAGACCTACTTCGGCATCACATCACAGATTACACAATATTATATCTCTCATAGTTAATTTTGGAAAAGGCTCAAGCACATGAAGCTGCTGTTGTTATTCAGCTTGACTATATATGAATTCAGCTTTCAATATTTTGATTATTGTATTACATTAAGCCAAAACAAGCTTTTTGCCCTCATATTTGCCAAAAAGCAGACAGTTTGCAGCCTATGATTATAAGATCCTCTCACATAATCTGGTAGTTTACATGTAACACAAATTGCAAAATAGTCTATGGCAAACTTCGAATAAATAGGCCACAGGACATTACATAGCAATAACGGGACCAGATGCTGGTGATTCTGATACTGCTGATTGTTGCTTTCAATACCAGCCATTAAAAGAAAATATTGCACTGAGAACATTTGAAGCAATATTTACTTAAAGACTTACTTAAGACTTAAAAAGTTATCGGATAAATCATTATAAATAGATATCAACAGCTTGAAATGTACACTTCCTGACCTGTGCAGCCCATAGGAAGTCCAAACGTAGCTTGAGGTCGAGTTGTCTGGAGTGGAGGACCAGGGCACTGGTGAAGAGCAGCAGGGAGAGGATCGGTTCATAGCCCCGGATGTGGAGAGACCCCCCACTGTGGAAGAGACCAACACATGTCAGCACTTCATTGCACCGGACCGGACCACACAGACAACTACATGGGGGAGGAGCAACCATGAATGAACACTTTTATGGTACCACAGGAGCGTTGAACAAATACTTAAAGGGAAAAATTATGAAAGGGCCCACCCCAATAAAAAAAAGGGATTAAATTTAACTCTCATATTCTTTTATGGAGAAAAGCTTTGCATGTGAGGGCTTAGAACTGGCAGAAGTTTGATCGAAACAATATTACTCCATTTCCTAATGCATGACACAAACAAAGCAAAATGAATGCAGCTTCTCTAAGGATATACTTCCCAAAATAATCTCGACAATATCAGCATAATCAATTTTTGGGCAGTAAGTTTCTGATTTGTGCTCCATTAAAAACTGCCAGGCCCTGGTTATTGAGTTGAAACAGATCAGAAGCTCCCATCATCCAGCCCACATTGTCCTTTTCAGGCTTCTGATTTGGAACTAATGAGCACATGTGCTGCTTCAAAGGCTGGAAAATGAAAGAGTGTGTGGGCTGAGGACAAGCAAAGACTCCTCCATACACATCTCAGCACATGTAAATGCTCCTCTAACTCCTGTTTATCTGTTCCTTCTCCAGATCAAACAAAGAGGAAACCATATCTGACACTCAGATAGCAACCAATCATCGCCTCCAACTCTTGAGTGACAGACAAGCGTGCCGAATCTGAAGCTAAGCTCTGAGGCAGGAGTAGGACAGCACATGTGTGTGTGTTGGACGTCGCCGCTGTGTGTGTTTGTGGGTGTTTTTGTATCTGCCGTGCCCCTCACCCTGCAGATTTGCGGAAGCCACTGAGTTCCAACACAGTGACATACAACACACCCAAGAGGAGCATTAGCGCCATCTTTGGCAGCCAGGAGACACGCAGGAAGAGAGCTAGGGTGAGTGTTCCCACCACGCAGGACAGGAAGGCATAGCGGGCACCGTCGCAGGGCAGCTCCGCCATGGTGCGGTTGGCACCACCATCAGCGTCGATGATGACAATGGAGCTGTTGGAGTTGGCACCACTACCCCACAGCCAGGGCATGCAGCCCACCTAGCAGAGAGAGAGAGATTTATACCTTTGTTGTGCTTATAACAAGATAGAATATTGTAGTAAAGGACTGGTTGACAAACTAAATGTCAGTGATGAAGTGTATGTTTCACTATTCAGGTCTGAATATCATATCTTACAGTAACAATTGAATGGTCTAATACTCAATTATTGTGGACATTTTTGTACTTAAATAACTGTGACCCACAGAGGAAGGACATTAATTTTTATTTGTGTTTGCAAGCACGACAAAAGTAATATTTAATTTGGGCCCACGTATGTTTAATGGTCACTATTTTCCAGAAGCCTGTGTTATTATCTCTTACTTTAATGTCAGAGTTTGCAGAAAAAACAAGTTTTAGTTGTAATTATGAGTTGGATCTTGGCGTGAACACTATGCAAGTTGGAAGATGATAATTAAATACCATAAACCGAGGCTTAGACCTATACCCCATGCCTCAGATTAACCCTAGCCTAGACTACTTTTCACACTGCAGTATTATGTGGATCACCTAAAAGCTGAAAACCTTTTAGGGAGTCATTATAGTTTGACATGAGCTTGAAACACTAAGTGAACTACACTAAGTGAACTCACCACACAGGCCTGGGCTACAGCGTAGATTAAGAGCACTATGAGAATACACAGAGCAGTACGAATCTGAATGGTCAGGCACCCTGGAAAACACTGAGGGAGGGAAAAACAGAAAATGGGAGAAAATAGAAAAATAAGTCAGAGATCATGGGAGAGAAGATAAAGGAACTTTTAGTCTTATACAGCAAACGTATAACTGAGTTAGTAGTAGCACTAATAATAGTGTGAAAGGAAAAAAAGGCTTGAAATTAAACAGAGATGAGAACTGCAGAGGCAGATCAAGGTATGATGAGGTGAGTGAGGTGAGGAAAGGACACAGAAGAGAGCTTGCAAGGCAAAATCTGAACCTGAAAAAGCCACATAAAGTATTTAAAAAAAAAAAAAAACCTCTAATAACTGCGGTGGTCAGGAGCTTTGAGGAAGTCAACCTCAACAAAAGCTGAAATTAATAGACTCACAATTTGAGTTTAAATGCAAAATAAGGTCTTAAGAAATATTTCTGAAGTCCGTGAAAAAAAGATCCATTATTACAAACCATCCCATAATACATTTGAATAATTTTGTCTCTGGTCAGCAAAAAGAGTAAGACTAAAAAAGGATAAGAATTAAAATGGAAAAACTTCCACTTTCCATCTCAGTTGCACACCAAATGAAAGAAGACCGGCAAAACCTACTGAATGAGCAAAAAAAGCAGCCCTCAAACCCCAGTAAGTATGGAAAAAGCAGCTGCATTTACCTGTATTCTAGTGACATGCAGGTACATGATACAAGCTACTAGGAAACAGATGCAGAAGACAAGAAGGACCAGGACCACTGTGCCCCTGAGAGAGAATAAGAAAAGAAAGAAAGAAGGCAGGACAATGAGGTTAGTTGGGGAGATTAAAGAACTTGACTAAGTGAAAAAAGTCAATCAAAAAGGATGTGAGAAGGCAGCAGTAAGTGTGATTTTTTTTTGTGTGTGTGTAACAGATAGAGAAGGCTGGGGTGATATGTGGTGCAGCTACAGTATACATACTGTGGTATGATGAGAAGGTAGACAAGGCCAAACAAGGCAGCAAGGATCAGAGAGAGGACCACCGCGCTGGTGAAGTACTCATCAGGAACCTGGTGATACTATTAGAGACAAGCCAAGAGTAAGGGTTTAGAAGTACAAAATGTTACAGTTTATTTACTCAAATATGATAATGGCCATAACACAGCAGCAGGGGTTCACAAGTCAACACCAATCAATCCACCGTTACCTCGGCTGCTGATTTTGAGCTCTCATTTTGAGCCAAGCTGGTCCGGCTGCTTTGTTTTGTTTTGGGGAAAATGCCTCAGCCAGGCCACCACAATGGCATTTTAAATGGCTGAATTCCCTGACTTGACTGGTTCAGAATAATAGTGAACTAACCGCATCTTTGGAATAAACAATCAGCTTTTACATTTGATGTTCAGGCAAGCTACATGTGCTGCTTATAGCTTCTCTTATCCATATTATTAGCCAAACACTGCTACTGTTTTCTCCACTCGTCTCTTCCTATGAATAAATATCTGTAAAGCAATATGCTCAAAACAACTTGTTGCCGGTAATAGCAGAGCATTATGGCTTACTAAAGCCTAAAATATATGTTTATCTTGTTTTCTGTCACTGTTACTGGACATGATTCTTCTCATAGATCCTTGAAACATTTCTAACCTATTAAACCAAACCTGTGTGATGTGGTGTACAAGTATTGCCTCTATATGTGATAAATGAAATACTACTTGTATAACACCCGTACTCTTGAGTCTGCATACAGACGTTGGCCGGAATAGCCACTAGAGGGTGCTAAAGCTCCATAAAAATTACATGGTGAATGTTTAAGTAGATGCAAACTACGCAGCATTAACATTTCACTCATTGGCAAAATCCCATTCTAACACAATGCAGTGTATCATGTGTGGGTCACTCACCCTCTGCTCACGCTCAGAGCACTTGTACATGAGTGTGAGGAAGTTGAGGTCTGCCGTATCTGACTCAGTCTGGCGAGCCTCGATCAGCCGACCGATGTAGCGGTTGACCCTGGTTCTGGGGCTGCTCTGGATCGCGTTGGCCTGGTTGGCGTTGGTACGATTCCTCAGCTTCTCTGGAGCTGTCCGCATAGCCCTCCGCTGGTGGGAGAAAAAACAATCTTCACTGATAATGCAGAAGGGTTGGCCTTAAGCTTGAGTAAAATGGTGTGGTAAAATATACTGCCGTGTGGTGCACACTACCAACAAACAGACACATGGAGCAAGAGTGGATGAGTCAACAATAAACACTGGAAACTGATTATACATTCAAATTGTGACATTGCCCTCACACTTAACTTCATTACTGGATGCACCCCACTGTGTCTAAGTGTGTCTTTGGGAGCCAAAGTGAGCATCATTACAATTCATTGGGCATCGGAGCAGAGCCAGTGAGTTAACATGGCAGAGTGGATTTGTGTGTGTGTGTGTGTGTTTGTGTGTTTGTGTGTGTGTTTAGTGTGTGTACATGTAAGTGAGTGTGTGCTGGATGGATTGTGTAGCTCAGAGACCATCAGTGGCACAGTAGGGGGGGCAGTGGGTGAGCGAGGATCACCAGAGTGTTCATGACATGACATGAATGAGTACACCCCACTGACTTCTTTTTTTTCCCTTTCTTTCTTTCTTTCTTTCTTTCTTTATTCTTTCCTTCCTTCTTTCTTTCTTTTTTGCTTTCTTTCTTGCTTTCTCCCTTCCTTTTATCCGTTCCCTGTTGTGCTCTATGTAGCACAGGACACATCACACCGCCATGTCTGCCATTGCTGCACAACATATCCTGTTCATTCTTCCCCCCCGTACCTCATATCACTCTCCTGCGTGCCTTGAATGCGTGTGTCATTTCAAACCGTTTCAGAGTGTGTGGTCTGAATATGAAATTGCCATTCAGTGGAAGGTTTATGTTTGACTTAGGCCATCTCCCCTCTCCCTTTTCAGTCTCTCTGTTATAGTAATTTGCCTCCTGTTTACATTGTGAGAATGGTGCCATTGGTGGTAATGTCGATTTAAGTGGTGATATAATCATGTATGAGGGTAAGGTAGAAATCTCTGCAGCTACTGAGGGCAACATGATGTAGCAGCTGGAAGATTAGGTCTAGCAGAATCCTCCAACCAAGATTTTTTTTTTTTTTTTTAAATTCCATACTCGCCTCCTCTTTCTTAAAGGAACAGTTGACCCAAAATACAAAAAAAAAAAAAAAAAAAGAAAAAGAAAAAGAAAAAATCTCCCCACTTACCCTGGTGCAGTCTATCCATCCAGACACTTTGTGTGTGATTTGGCAGGGTTTCCAATCTGCCACAACCTGTCTTCCTGCACCAACATTCAGTGGGGACGGATGGGTTTTGTTTCGCTCAAACCATCAAAACTGTACATATTATAAACTCAACAGCAACACCTATTTCCAAAAACAATTTCCTGTTCCTCAGCAGGAAATATTTTTCAACGGTTATGTCAAGTAATGGTGTCATTGTGCTGTTACTGTTGAGTTTTGTTTTTTTTACATGAAAAGTTTTAATGCTTTGAGCTCCACAAACAAATACCCGTTTAGCCCCATTGTATTTGAGTGAAGGGGGACAGAGATGGACTAGAAACCTCATTAATTCCCATGGAAACTATCTGGACAGACAGATTCCACTCAGGGTAGTATCTTTGATGGACTTTTGCTTGAAAGTATTGCAACCACACTAAAAATATCTAGCAAAACAACTCATGTAAAGAATCTGGTATGACACACACACACATATACCTCCATGCATGCAACGTACACACACACACACACACAGACACACACACACACAAACATACACCTGGGCATCTGTATTAAAACAGCTGGAGCAGGAATTGTACAGCTGCCAGGCCACCGGACTTCTTTCCAGGCGCACAAGGTCAAATACGCTTTTTGACATTTAGCCAGATTGCCAGTGCCACTGACAGTATACTGGGGAAACACAACGTCAGTGTGTGGCTGGGGCAACATGCTGAGGTTACTGCAGCTCCTACGGTCATGCACTCAGATGACATCTCTCCATTACTCCCTGTTTTTCTTTCTTTTTTTTTTTTTTTTACATACATCAAAGCATGCATCCTATGATATTTATATCTACACTAGGACGACGTAGGGGACTACACGCATGAATGGCTTTTTGCCTCTATTTATATGAATCACAATACCGACAAACACAGAAACAGTCAAACACACTGAGAAACGCACTGAGAGTTACCTTGTCGCCATCCTCGCAATTCATGACGTTAGAGAAAGGAATCTCAGCCTTGAACATCTTCCTGCAGTGCATGAGCTGCACCAGTAAGTAGCACACAGTTTTGAACTTCATCTTTTTGGCGGGCTTTATATCCGAAAGAATCAATCCTGGGAATATCTGTCACCAGATAAGAAATGGGAACAAGGATTAAGACGTGATACCACACACAGTAATAGGAATATACTTATATACCTCTGTATTATGTATGTGTCTAACTACAGCACAGGCGTTGGACAAATGTGCACGCGCTCTTACACACACATGCAATCATTATATCAGGCTCAATGAAGATAGCAATTTAACGAGCATGCGGTTGAAATAGGTCAATCCCTGAGGTAATTTTAACAGTTTAAAGACTTTGCTGCCCTCTTTCCTCTTTTGTAAAGCTATTTTAGAAATTGTAATAAAGATTAAGCATTTATTTTGGGTTTGGGGAAATGTGTGTCATTTATAATAAGAAATGCATGGTTTATTTGCTACACAGGCAAAGTTGGAAGTGTGTCCTTAGCACGAGTAATTAAAGGCACTATACCAGAGTGAGTATCCAAGCCTATCCAACGCAGCTTAGTCAGGGCACAGCTTTCTCTGAGCCATGTCTTTAATGAAGTCTAACCATCAGCTCTATTAAGAGGATTAGTAAAGTCTTCCCGAATATGAAAGAAAAATACACACAACTGGGATGTTAAAGGTTCACATGAGGACCCACGTATGCTATATCCTATAAGTCTTATCTTGCGTGAGACCTGCCACAAGGTAATAATAAAGCAGGAAGAGCTTTAGAGAAGAGAGAAGAAGGAGGGAGAGGAGAGGAGAAGAGAAGAGAGGACCCTGATGGACTGATACACATGATACAGAGACAAGACTGAAATCCCCTCTCCAGCTGCTTGTGGCACATATGTGTGTTGGTGCTTTTGCACATGCACCGACACACACATGTCCATTGGTGTATTTGCATGTTTGAGGAAGTGTGCAGATTGGAGATGATAGATGCCACAGGCTATTTTTTTTTTCCTTTTTTTTTCTTCTTTGCAGCCCCAGTCCAATATATTACAGGCTGCAAGTGAGCTCATTGCAACAACAAATGTGTGAGAATTCCACCATGTGATGTTGCACACTTTGCATCTATATCTCACCGCTGCATTTCTGTTTCAGGGATGGGGTTATTGTTGATCTTGCCACAGAGGTCAAGACTGTAAAGACGGTGGTGTCTGACTTACCAGGTAGGCCCATTAATGTGGATTAGTGTTTGACTTGTAGAAGCAATGCCAATGTGTACACTGTCTATCATCAAAACTAATAAAGGGGTCATCTCAGGATACTGCTGATTCAGAATAACTGATGTCTTGAACTGTTTCTTAGTCGTAGTCATATACTCTATATGCTAAAAACTAAAAAAAAAATTGCTTATTTTGAACATACGTTCCAAAGCACAGAACTATAATACCTTCCGTCGGTGAGATGGCACTATAAAGAAGGTTTCAATTTCATGTTTTTGGAGGAAGGCGTTCCTTTCATGTCCATTGCCTGGCTCCACCTCATAGTCTCCGTTCAGGCACTCCAGTGTTGATCTGGTGATGTGAACTTTCCTGTGGAGCAGAGAGACAGATAGGACCCGACAATACTAACCAGGAGTTACATGCTACAGCAAATAGGTCCATATTGTGCAAGAAGATCTGAGCGGATCAGTTCTAGATCAGTTTGGTATTGCAGTATTCAGTGAATCTGATCCTAAATCTTGCTACTGAAAGGATAGTTTATACAGTCATTTAACAAAACACACCATCTATCATTATATAGTCTGTGAGCAGCACTGTAAAAATGGCCATCTTAGCACATCATTTAGTTGAGATAATTGCACTTGTATCCATTCCAGCTTCCCTCTTTTCAGGAGTTTTTACAAACCAACTGTGCAAACCATTAAACAAAATTACTCCACTAACATCCAGAGAGTGACACTTGATTCAAGAAAATTGTTGAAACAAGTTGTTTTGCATTGGACAAAAATCGAAATTATTACACTGCACTGACAGATTTTTTTTTCAACTGTTGATGAAATAAAACAGACAAGATAGACATTTTGTGCAGAGTGCTGCTGTATGTGAGAAAAGAAAATGGATGTCCATCGCTGCCGAGTGGGGTGTACATTTAAAGGTATTGCACTGACCCAGGTAGTCCTCCTGCCTCCATCACATTGGCCAGGGTCACATCATTGGACCACACATCATACTGCCATTTCCTCAGGCCCAGGACCCCACACAGCACCCGACCTGTATGCAAGCCCACGCGCATGTTTAGGTTGACCTCAGTGGCCTCTGCTACCGACCTGCAGGAGCATGACACATTGATTAGACTGAGTGTGTGTGTGTGTGTGTGTGTGTGTGTGTGTGTGTGTGTGTGTGTGTGTGTGTGTGAGTGACACAAAATAATAATAATAAAAAAAATGTATGTTC
>OMLB01023863.1:25055-41937 GCA_900302555.1 Myripristis jacobus
GAGTGTAACTGAGAGATTCTCTGTAACAAATAATTTTTTAGATGGATAGATTATCAAATACGATACTCGGTGTGTGAGCGGGTGCGGGTGGGTAGGCACAATTTGCATATTCATAGATCCGTGCATACTAAATGAAGGGAAAGTGTAGAGCTATGTGTAATATTGTAATATTGATGAACAGAGATGAGTTTTTAGGGGTTTAATCAATGCCTGGAGGGGGACCTTAACACAAAATGTACTGTTAGCACTTTCAGAGTTGACATTGCTCATTTGCGCATGCTCCTGGTTTGTTCTTCTTCAGCACTAGTTTATGCATTCTACTTCTTTCTCAGCTGGCACATGCATGAGTGATGCCCTCGCTGTAATGTTTACAGCACAAACTGTGTTAAAATGTGCTTTTTTTTAAACAAACATTGACACCTTTACCAAACGGAGAGGCCTTCTTTAACTTAAATGCAGTCTTAACTTTGTTGAGTAACTAGTAAATAAGCATATAAAAGCCAGTCACTAAAGTACAAACAGAAGGAAATTGCATTGCATGTCACATTGTCCTTTACAGGGCATCATCTAGTTGCTAGGCTAATAGGCTAGCCACTGCGGCAAACACCTTGGGCCAGAGCAGTGTGTGTATTTGACAGTATTCCTGGAGGTATGGAAGCTCTACAGTGAAGTAAGTGTTGAAATTTTAAACACAATCAGTAACTATGAAGGTAAAAACTAGGAACACAAGTTGAAAATAGCCATAATCATCTTTTAAATGACCCTAGGTTCATGGATCTTGGTCTCATGTTTTTTTCTGGATGATAATGTTACAAGCTTGTAGGCTACCCATCTTTCTGCAAGTTTCAGTGTCAGAATGGTTGCCCTCCAGTGATTGATAATTTATCTGGATGTGTTTGTCGTAACTTAAAGTACTCAAAAATAGATCCAGTCTTGAAAGCCACCACTGTCATCATCACGCATAAGTGCATGCATCATGTACAGAATGCGTAACTCATTAAAACATGCTGCTATCATGGCATTGTGCTGCTCTTTTAACCACCACTGTTGCTGCAGCATATTCGAAAATTTGCTCTCAAAAGCAATCAGTGCGGGGTTTGAGATGCCAACAGCACCATGACAGGTGAGCGCAGGTGATCAGTCGATCCTAGATTCAAATCACACAGTGTAACCCTAAAATCAGACACATTCAGAATCACTAAACAAAGGTTCCCTGTAAATGGATAGGTTTTGCAATCTCACACGGGGGGCAGAGAATATTTGCAGCTTATTTTATTCTTTCATTTCTTATTCGCAATTTTTAATATTTAACCAGGATTCTTACAGTAGTTAGAACGTACATTGGAGACTGTTTAAAAGAAACTCTCCAGCAAAAATGCTGTACTTTGAACAAACAGCTACAAAATTAGTTTGAAGATCTAAAAGGCTGCTAAACAGTGCATTTTGAGAAAGGTTCTGATCTTATCCTATCTTGTTAGTACTTCCTAATTGCAGTAGTCCTAATTAGCAGGATCCCAGTCAAGTCATGAATGTACCTATCTCATTCTAGCTCTGCTGCGTTTCAATCTCTCACTTTCTATTAGTCCTTTTTCCTCTTCCAGACTGATCAGGATATGCAAGGGAAACGAGCACTTTCATGCTCGATAAAATAGCCTTTTTTGTCTCTATAAATGCCTTTTCTGTCAGCTAAAATGTGAATTACTCTCATAAATATTCAGAGTTGGAATGCGTTCACACTAGACATGGCTAATGAGGCTGCGTTTTCCCTTACTGGCAAAAAAAACTCTTATGGTGGACTCACTTCAGTGTAGTGGTTAAATCAAATGAAGACATAAATAAAGTTTCCTTTAGCCTCTGCACTCCCCTGCAAAAACATATTCATATATTGAATGGAACTCTGTCTCTTTTTTCCATAATCAAGATGTTATTCACAGATAATACATGATGATTTTCATTTGCTCAGACTACTGAATTAGCAGTCATTTTAAAGTCATTGTCAGGCCACTCATGTAAAACCTACAAGAAAATGAGATGAGGTCCAAGTCACAGATCTAAGTACTCACGTGATGGTGTCAATCATGTCGAGGCCCATCTCTACACAGCAGTGGGCGTGGTCGGTCTTGGGTTGGGTCAGTCCAGACACACAATAGTAACAATCGCCCAGGATCTTAATCCTCCTACAGTGGTTCTCCTGTCAACCAAACACAGAGTGGAAAAGATATGTAGAGATAACACATTTCATAAAATGGACCAGTGGCATCACCGATATGGCCTTACAAAGGTCCAGATTTTGACCTCTTAAAATTTGACCACGTAATCAGTGCATTCTCATGAAGTCGCCAGTGTAATTTCACTTATTTCTGTTTTGTGACACTATAATTTAATATAACTTTTAACTGTTATAGTTACTTTTCTTTAGTACAACATGGGGCTTAGAGGGTAGTAGGATATGTGGGCCCTAAAGAAAATTGTGCCTTCGGCCACTTAAAACGTATAGCTGGCCTTGGCAACGACAACAACAAGAACAATGACGACGACAACAACAACAACAACAACAATAAAAATATATTATACTGGTAAAGTGTTTTCAAAAACAGATGTGTCACAGCAATAGACAAAATGCGATTTAAACATTAAACGAGCAAGCAGACAGACTTGGAGCAAAATCACTGAAGAAAATGGAAAAGAGAAGGGATAGAAAATCATAGGCCTGTCTTAAAAGATGTGTGATCGGATGATTTTTGAGAGCTGATTGGAGGTGGATAGAGAGGGAGAGTCTCTGATATGTGTTAGGGAAGAGAGTTCAAGAGGGATGGGGCTGTGATGGAAAAGGCCCTGCCCTCCCAGGTCTGGTGTTTGGTCCTAACAGCTGTGGATAGGAGGCTGGAGTCAGGTGATCTGAGCCTGCAGGAGGGTGAGTGACAGTGGAGGAGGTCAGTGAGGTAAGGAGGGGCCAGGTTATTGAGGGCTTAAGGTGGTGTGAAATAATTAGAATGGAGTCCTTTGCTGCATGGAAAGCCCGTGGAGGTTTCGTGCGATGGTCGATACTTGATGGTTTTAAAGGATTTGCCATAAAGGACATTAGTAGTCAAACATACATGCTGTGGCTCTGCACATGCACAGATATTTGCACTACTAAGACAATATCCCATGCAAATTCTTAAGACTTTGAACTTAGACCAGCATTGAAGTGATAGCTCTCAGTGCAGCACTAAATCAACAGATCAGTCTCACTTGGGCAAATAAGGTGAGTCACTGTCACTCTTTAGGGACAATAAGCAGTGGCATGAAAAGACAGCTTACAAATATAACCCATCATTAGAGGATGTGAGCCACAGACACTCATTTTACCAGGGAGTCTGGGCTACCTTGGACGCCTTCTCATAACCCTCATTGTTTCCATGGAGGTAATGGGATCGTGGGCCAGGCATGTGAAGAGCACAAAGACTCATAATTATGCACATCGGTGGGCCCCAAGACAAGATGGATGCTCTATTTTTAACATGCAAGCCATGTGAGTTTCAGGAAAAGAGAGACAGCAAGGGCTTGTTAGTAGCATAGAAACTATTTGCCCCATGTAATTTTCCATGGTGTCCTCTTGCTTTCTGAATGCTCAGTGGCACAGAGGCACATGTGCTTTTCATGTAAAGTATTTTCTTAGGCACAGAGGCACACAAAGGAATGAGCACTTATTTTATAGACTGTTTTGTTGATGCCCGTAGTTTTGCATTTTCTTTTGAAATGGTGGCTTAAACAAAGATATATTGTGCATCAATACTGTGCAGTAACTCTCTTTTGCTCAAGATAGGGTCTTTCCTCACAAAACACATTCTTGTATTGTCTTGTATTGTCAATTATAAGGTATTATGACACACCTATATCCAGTAAATGTATTTCTTAAGTTAACAATCAGCTTAGTTAAAGAGATTCAATATATAGATTTAAACACCTGCAGTATGGGATGAGCTAAATCCTAAAAAAAACAACGAAAATCCACGGCTTCAAAGTTGTTGTTTGCTTTCTGCAGTTGAACACTGAGCTGGCTTCTCTTTGAGTTCTCTATCTGTCTGAGAGTTACAGAGAAAATAAACAAGTAAATCTCCATCAGACCCTGGATGACTTTCCTCCTCTGGTCTTCAAAGGCCCTCTGTTCGCCCAGGCCCATTTCAAATAGACAGCCGAGGTTGGATGTCAAAGGAACAGCCATAAGCTAGACGAGTCAATCCTATTTTCTTTAAGAGTAATCAAAAACAGTATCTGTGTGGAGCCTTTCTGTCATTGGACAGGCATTTCTTAGCCCCTGTAATTACTTTCTGAGGACACTTTTAATCGTTCTTTTCGCACTTGTTTATTACACAAACTTGCGTAACCATTTTCATTTTATCGAACAGGGAGCAGGCTGAATGAGGTCTGGGAGGGCTGACTCAGGCCATACTGTGGGGGCTACCGATGGAAGGTGTAGCGAGGCATGGGGAAAGCTACAGGAAGCAGGGAAAACCCTGGTGCGTAGAGACTCTCCTGTGAACGGCTCCTGTGCTGCTAATCTGCACTGTGAGGGTTTAGGAGCTGACCCAAGCAGGATTACCATCATCATGTGACTCAGGTACTGTGGGCAATCTGGGTGGTCAGCAGCACAGAAAACAATGGGTGCAGAGAAACGTTGAGAGACCGGTGTACTTTGTTAGTTGCACCTCAGTCAGGAAAGTCACGTCATGAGTTAAATATACCCTAACACATAAAAGTACAAGTGTTTAAGATTATAATATTGGCCAATTTACACAACGAGATTTTTTTTGCATATATTTTAGTTCCACAAAATGAATATAAACAAAAATGTGCTAGCTGAGTATAGCAGCCTGGAGGGAGAGAGCCTTACATGTATTTTTTATGATAAAAAGACAAAGATTTGGTGCAGTATAGTCTCCTGTAATTTTGGTTCAGAGGGACACACAACATGCTGTCTGTGTCAGTAATTCTGGGGCTACACTTGTCTTTTCAAAGCAGATTTTGTCACTGGATATGCCCAATTAAAACTCAGCCGTGTCCACGTGTGTGTGTCCAGATTTGGCACTTCAGTGCAACCTGCCTGATCGGACAGTGATCGTATATATTCCCGTGCACATGCGAGCCAGGTCACCTCGGCATGTGGTGTGGCTGCAAACTGTATAAACAGTGTATATAGGCAACCTTTTGCATACTCTCAATTTCTTATTTCTGTATACATTTTTATAATATTATTGTAGGATTAATGCACATATTTGTATATAATTCCCATTTTTTTTCGAAAATTTCTTATGCACATATTTTTATATTTCCAGTTTGTCCCTTCTATTTCTTATAATTTCACTTATGTTTGTATATTTTTTTTCTCTCGAGAATTTGAGCAACTGTTTCCCACTATTTCCCTGTGAATCAGTCAGCTATTCATCATATCAGCCTACCTCTGTTTGTTTGAATGTATGAATGTAGCCTATTTTGTAAAATCCTTTCAAAATATATACAGTGATGGAGAACAACTTTGCTACATGTCATTAAAATAGCAGCTAGTATACCTATATTTTGCAGTAGCTTGGCGGTGGTTCAGCAAAATTCAAAACTGGCGAGTGTTTTAAGTCGTTTATTGTTTTTCTTGTCATTTTGATGTGCAGTCATTACTGCATCTACCAGTTGTGTTTGGCTGTAGAAGAGAAGAACGGAATGACATCACCATTTTTTTTTTGTCTATTTCTTTTCTGTTGGAATTATGATTGTAAAGTCTCTCTTGTTTTGAGTCAAGTCCCCTTTATTTATTTCAATTTTACATGCAACAGAAAGTTAACATTTACTCTACTTTACTCTACTTTTCTGTCAAGAATCCAAATTGGGTTGTTTGGTTTGGGTTTTAGGTCCAGCCTGCAGTCTCTGGCAAACAGGCATCAGAGGGGAAAAAAACAAAAAAACAAAAAAAAACGTTGATATGTGTGACATGCAAAAAATAGCTACCATTTCTTGCACCCGCTGCTGTCACAAACCCAAATAGGTTTCGTTAAATTGTGCTTACATCCAAACTCTTAATTCCTGGCAGGCAGCTGTCGCAGCGTGGGCATTATAACACGGTGACCATTCCTTGCACTTCATTTCAAAATAATAAAATGTTTGTTAACGTTCTAATCGGTGCTATTTGTTGCGTGGTAGGTTTTTTCTTGTCCTGTGATTTTTTGTGTTATATAACACTGCAGATGGTCATTTTTACAAAGTATTTTGATGCACTTGTTCAAAGTATCAAGTTGAGAAGCCGATATTTTGCTTGAGGGTAGCTTTGCTGTCGTTTCAGTTTCTTCCAATGTGAAACAACTGGTAGCTTGAAAAACTCTTTCGGATCATAATTAGATCAGATGTATAATAAATAATCACATTATGCTGATGTGATTTGTATTGTTTTATCTGTCGTAACTATAGTGTTAATGTATGGATTGCTGGTTTCAATAGGAAGGTGCGTTATGCTGTGTAAATGATTTTTTGTTACAGTGTAATTTGCAAAAATAACAGAACGGCAGT
The DNA here is from genome assembly GCA_900302555.1 of Myripristis jacobus. NCBI lineage: Eukaryota > Metazoa > Chordata > Actinopteri > Holocentriformes > Holocentridae > Myripristis > Myripristis jacobus. Next base: position 31,593 of record OMLB01023863.1, read on the forward strand.
AAAACACATTACAAAGGATTTCTAAATATACAGAAAAGATTAAATGGAAATCCAGGATACATGCATGTACTGTATATGTGACGTATTCTGTAAGCATTCACAATAATATGCATGTGAATGAAAAGTGAGCCCTGACTGGTTCAGAAAGTAGAAGAGGGTAGATAGATATATCACTGAGTCATCCTAAAAATGGAAACATGAGAGAGGAAGAGAGTGCAGAGAACCATGGGGCATAAAAGACACAGTTGAGGGAAGTAGGCTGCTGCATGTCAATCAAAAGGCTGAGAAACAAGGCGCGGAGGAGTCTGAGAGCTGTGATGCAGGGAGGCGTTGAGAGAGGAGAGAAGAGAGAGACAAGGATGAAAAGCTTCATGAAACTCTGCCATGGAAACAGAGAGGAGGCATGCATGGATACTCACATGCTTGCATATACACACAAACACACACACAGACACTCACACAGACACTCTCACACATGCACATTCATCCCAGAGCCATTAAACACATCACAACAACCATGAATAAACCAGCCGGTCCCTCTCATATGAGGGACTGTTGTTTCAGTGCCGACCAGGCTGCTGGAAACTCAGCTAGGATGCAGCACTGTTTGTGGAGTGCAGGGGTCTAGTTTGTGTTTCACGTTCCAGTCATGGATCAAATCATTCTCACTCATTTTTTTCTTAACTAAATGCACAGATATCTCAAGCAAGATTAGATTTGTGTGAATGCCGGGAACTGGGTGCAACTAGATGGAGCGAGTGGAGGATTTCTGATAAAATGGAGTTCAGATTTGCTGCTGTATCTTCATTTATGTCAAATATTAGAGTAGAGGGTTGCTGGATCAAACACAGAAGAGAAGAGAAGAGAAGAGCTTCTCCATCAATAGCAGTTGAGGAGAACAGTGCGTTCCTGGCCCACTTCCCCCACAGCTTGACAAGTCCAAAGAGTGGACAGGTGGTGTGGGGATGGTGCTGGAATGGTATGATAAGACGATGCCCAGCGGCCATGTGGCATCGCCCGCTCCTCGTATGGAACGAGACGAGTCTGCATGCCCACGGTGACCACGGCCATGAGTCACTGCCATTGCCACTTCCTGCCAGAGTGGATCAGAATGAGTGGGCTTTGGGTCAGGGCAAGGCTAGAACAGTTGATGACAAGATTCATGGCTGGGGACAGCCTTTCAGTGTACAACTGAGCCCCCAGCTAGCAGCCAAGAGGAGATGAGACCAATCTACTCAGTTGTAGCTAAAAGAATGAGACAGCTCAAATCACAACAGCAAGGAAAATGACATAGCTCAAGATAGCATTCCTGCTAGCCAAATCACTGTGGGAGATGAGACTTAAAATGTATCATTTGCAGCTAAATCAAACATAGCCTCTTGGAAATGAGAAAAACTGGCATGACTCCGCTTACAAATCAAAGTGTGTGCATTGGATTGCATACAGTCATCTTGCTGTCTTAATTTGGTACGGCTAATAACTCATGGTAAAATCCATCCTTCAACGGGAAGAATGGCAACTGTTGCAGACATATGAACCAGTGAGTGCCAAGTAGAACAACTGATACAAGATTAATTATAATAACAAGTCAATACAACTTGAAAAACAATCTCTGAAAAACAAATTCCCCTCCATGTGTCCCAAGCATCTTTCTTTTGAGAGCCACTTTCTCTTGATCAGTTCTATTTTGTGCATGTAAACAAACAAGTTAAAAATAGAGCTGTCAGTAAGGCCAAGAAAATGTTCTATGAAAGCAAAAAAAGGGTTAGTTGTAATCCTGTGGATTAAAGGATTTGACAGGGGCATGTGCCCAGTGTAAGTAATAGAGGCCAGATTACATGTAGATAAGGCAGAGGCAGGGTGATCTGAAGGGGCTATGGTGTCAGCCCTCTCTCCAAACAAAGATATGTGTTAGCCAGACTCACATGATGGGCATGGAGCCACAATGTGAAAGCTGGAGAGAGAGTGATGTCATCATACCAGTTGTGAAAACTCTGATTGACATGGCTAGTGTGTAGCAGATCAAAGTATCTAAAGCATTTTGATTCATAGATGTGGTAACACTGGTGCTTAATGCAGCACAATAGAAGACCACTAGATTAACTGCAGTGGTCAAAATCATGTGAAAAGTTGAGCGGATTTTCAGTGCTGAAATCACAAAGTACAGAATATTGACAGATGTGGGGGCTCAAATCTTTTCTTCATGCAAACCAAGAGATTGGGACAAACACAACCCAGCAGTCTCTTCATTCAGTCCATTGAGACAGCCAGAGTGGAGACAAGGTTTTAGCCCTGAGTAAATCTGGCATGGATTAAAGAGGTCTGTCAACTCTTCCTCAAATGAAGCACTGGGTAATCATATTAAACATCATATGGGCCTCCAGTGCTCACTGTGACATCATACTAAGCTGGTATAATAGTGGCATGTGCCAGCAGCCTGTAGCCAGGGTCTTTAAAGTGACATAAACACACACACACACACACACACACACACACACACAAAGCTGTGCTGGGTCGGAGTTTGGGACACAGGGAGCAAAAGTCCAGCCCTTTGAGACACATGACATCAGTGAATGTAATGGTTGTGTGTTCAAGTGTTCAAGGAAGGACAATAAACTCACCGTGGCAAGCTCATCAAACTTTCCAAATAGCTCATTTAGTAGTTTAACCAGTTCCTGGGCTGTACACTGGGAGGCTAGGCTGGTGAATCCGACTATATCTGCAAACAGGATGCTGTTAGGGAGAAAGAGAGAGAGAGAGGGAGAGAGAGAGAAGAGAAAGAGAGAGGGGGTTGGGTCAGTTAAAGTTATTTATAGCAGCATGTTAGACTGTATCAAGGAAACAAGATTATTGGGTGCCTGATTAGATTAGCTTTCAGGAATTTGTTTAAAATGACATTTAGGAAGCCTGAGCCAAAGTCAGTTTGAACATTCACATTGGTTAATGTGCTTACCACAAACTAATCAAACATTCAAATTAATGACCTGTGGCGGTGAAAAGACCCCGCTCCACTCCACTCTCTAACTGAGTGGCAGCGCAGTCGAGCAGAACTACTCAAAATAGAAACGAGACCATTCTCACGGGGATCAAAGCAGAGCCATGTCCTGTTAGGAGCCGGAGAGAAGACATTCTGGGACATAACGCAACCGTGTAGGCAATGTCAAAGTCTCTCCAGGTGGACTTGTTTTCGCTTCTGACAGTTGGTTCACAGGACTGAAAGAGCTTTACGTTCAGGGTCAGTGAGGTTATCTACAGCGCTGGCATATTCCAAGCGTTTTCTGTGCTGTTTATTATTTATGCTGATTAACTTATTCTTCATGTTTCTCTGTAGTTTGACAACACAGCCCGAAGGTAAGGTTACTTGGGTTGACAACTCTGGTGTCTTAATGTGGTCCCCTTGCCCCTGAGAGACTGCTCATTATCAATCTGCATCAGAGCAGAACAAGAGTTTTCTTGTGAAGGAATTGCCCTGAGTGCTGTGTGGCAATGGAGAGTGTGAAGGGGATTAGTCATCAAACCATGACCGGCCGAAACCACTTGCGTGTCTGCAGCGCTCGCATTGAAGACAGACTGCTGTCTGCATGTGGGCCGCACTTTTCACAATGTGACGAGTGTTGTATCGTTGAAGGGGAGCTGCTAAATGTCATTTTGTCGTATCGCAGATGTCAACATAATGAGAGGCAATGGATTCAATTTGCTGTGAATGTTTTAATTGGCGACCATCTGTGACTGGCAAACATTTGGAACGTTAAATACCGTGTTAGTGGAAACACTTAAAGTTAAAAGTTTAATTTGCTAAAAGTTTGAATAGGACTGAAGTGATACAAGAGCCTATTTAAGGAAAGTGAATAAAATAAGGCACCCAACTGTCGTCTGGATGCAGGTTTGAGTGTATTGCACCCATCAACAGTGTGTGCAGTGAGCAAAGAGCTGGAGAAAGACCAAATTTATTTTGAATGATCAGCCTACACAACACATGCCCAGTGATATAATCCCTCAAACTAACACAACAAATTCTGTTTTATGCCTGGTCAGGGATCCAAGCCAAAACAATTTCGAAAATTTTCCCTTAAACTGTTCCTCATGAGCCACCGTAGAAGTGGTATTACTGATGCTGATTTTTGCCGAAATGTCTCCGGCCTCTTTTCTGCCATTCCACAGGAACACAGTGTAAACACAAACAAGCTTAATGTAAGATTAACCAAGGATTCCCAGCCTAAGCGATCATGCATTCAATGTGGATTAAGTTTAAATAGAGAGGATGGTATCACAATCCTAGGTGTGAGAGGAAAGAACAGCTCCAAGCTTTGAGAATGGTTTGATGAAAATGTATGCAAATACTGATAGGGAGACAAATAAATTCAAAACATAAGGTTAAGTGGTAGCAATGCCACAGATCATCACTCATTTAATTATATCTTCACCTGAACCAAGTCTTCTAGCACGCTTTACTAAGGGTAAGTTGCACTCAGCTGAGCCCTCACTGTTTTCTTTTTTTTTCTTTTCTTTTGTTTTTTTTTTTTGGGTGGAAAACACTGCCACTTATTTCAGAGTCACACTGTCAGAGTAAACACAGAGTGCCTGCGACTTCTCACTAAAAGACATCTCCCTCATCTCCCACATCAAACAGGCAAGATCGCAGGCAAGATAGTTGCCCTCCACCCACTTACTCGAATGCTCCAAAGTATGGCAACAAATTTGGGCAGAGACAGCCATGCCAGGGACACATGGGGGAGTTGCACTGCCTTTTGCTCACCAAACAATCAGTGCCTCTGCCATCAGTTTTCTATGAGATGTGAGTTCACCACCCGGTGTATGCTGGGGTAGCTTACAATCAACAACTTAGGCGTTTGGCAGAATCTCTCTTCCAGTGGGACTTTGGTGCAGCAGTTAAATAACTCCAGTGTGAGCAGGGAAAGAAGCTGGATAGTTGCTCCTTGCCGAATGAAATCAGAGAGGGGTGGGCTGTGAATAAGTGTTTGAACAGCAATTCATGGGGCCAAGAAGTGGCTCACTTTTGAACGCCTTAGTCAAAAGGAGGTGTGGTATGTGGCATATTACAAAACGGCTCATAACTGCTGAATGGATTCTTACATCATCACAAAACTTTGACCAAGCTATGCCACAGGACACAGAAGACCTGATGACTCAAGGTTAGGTTCTGTGCTAAGGACCAACTTAACACACTGATTGAGACACTCCACCTTCCTTCCAAGCAATGTCCATTTCATTTTTTTTGCAGATTCTCCAAAGGGGGCCTTGTGGGGTGTTCTCTGACTCAGCGTGTAGCTGCCAACAAGCTGGCTGTGCTCTTCATTACAGATTCTGGGCCAGAGGTGTTGGTGTTTTGGAGGAAACATGTTTGCTTGTTCACATTGCCATGAAAAAATATCAGTCTCATCAGCAGTTATGTTACCTCAATAAGCTTGGAAGTCAGGGCATCTGGGGGTGATGTGATTCATTACAAGAAAGTAAGTTAACTGAAGTAAGTTAGCATTCAGAACCGCAATATACCATACTAAAAACACCACATGTTACATGTAGTGTGGGTGGTATCCCATTTTGAACAGAATCCATGTTCTTTTGAGGACAAATAGGTCTTGCAGTGTTGGGATTTCCCTCTGTCCCTATCAATATAGATCTTCTTTGGACACTGATAGGGGAAATACTGCCTGGAGGAAGAAGGCAGATATTGCTGGTGGCCCCAGTGGGTCTGCACAGTCAATTAAGACAGATTTACCAGTGAAATCGTCATTAGTATCATCATTAACAGGAAATTTTCCTCAATTAGTTTTGATTGATTGAAACTTATTTCTCCAGCTCCATGTCCTGGTTATTAAAATCATTCCAGCTTTCCAGTTTAGAAAGCTTTCTCAGCTATGTAAACTTTTTGAATATCGAAATGTATGGGCCACGCAAAGTTGAATAAGTCCTGCTTGCTACACTAGTTGACACTATTTGCCGATAGTGGAGCTTGCCTGTCAGTACAGTTGGAGACCAGACGCAGTTTCACCCATGACAATCATGCATCTGAAAACTCCACGTCCCCAAGAAAAACTCCCAATAGCCAGCAGCTCTGATCTCCCTTCATTCCGGTAATCCTGGACTGAACCACTGCAGCAAACATCCACATTAGTTCAAATTTCATGTGGACCTCCTGCATGATTGCAATGATATTGCATGTGAAGGATGAACCATGCAGAAGCTCGAAACCTCTCCGCCAACAACAGCAACGTCCTCTGCACCTTCATCTTCCTCAGCCCTAGATACACCTTCAGTCCCAGCACCAACACAAGCCTCATCATTTCTGCTGACCACAGCTTTCCCCTCTGCCCAGGCCACACCTGGACCCCAACTCAAGCCTCTACTCAGCCTAACTCTAAACTGTAGACACAGCACTCAATACAAATATTTTTTTTCCAGCCATTTAATGCAGAGATGATTAGTTCTGTGGTAACTAGCATCCATCCTACTCCTCTTCCCACCACAACCACAACCACACACACACACACACACACAATCTCATCCATCATTTCCCCCACCAAGGGCACAAATTCTAGGAGACTTATCCCCCCAGTTATGCTAATCTCCCTTGCTCCTCAGTGGGATGCGCGAGCTGTTTGGGCAAATGTGATTACAATGCAATCACAAAGCACAAAACATAAGCTTTGTTCCAATGTGGGGGTCAACTTTGGACCGGTCCCTCTGGTGTGTACCTGGTATTATGTGCTGACATCAGGCCGGGCAAGGGAGGTGAGACAGAAGATCCTATAAAATCATGTAGCACAGGGGTCCCGTAATACATTTCATCTAAATAATTGCTTGTACTTACTTTATGTGTGTGGGAGCATCAGCAAGACTGACATCCCCCTCAGTGGCCAAAATAGGTCAGTCGGAAAAGAGAATAACTGCATGAGGATATCATTATTTAGACTTCACTGATGCTTTGTCTATATATGCCACCGTGTTTGAGCTATATGTGTGCGGGAGCCTGGAGTGATAAAAATACTTTGTGGGCTTTGGGTGATGATGTCTGTCAAGATATGCATGGGTATGTTAGCAATCTCTGTGCGGTTTGACCGGTGCCAATATTTGGATATAATCTCATAGGGATTTGAGTTCAAGAATTTTTTTTAATCCCTTCCTATAGACATGGTTTTGCAGCCAAATGTATGCAAAAACATTAGAACAAAAAATAAAGTAAAAACAGTGAAAACCATCCGTAAAATGACAGCAATGCTCATGGTTGATTGCATCCTGATGGCGGCTTGTTATACAAATGTATGCAGTTAAGAGACTACATTGATAGCAAGTAATAGCTAACTGACTGATTATTCTCTCAGTTAGCTCAGTTTATGCAGGTAATTTCATTCCTCACATCCAATTTTTTTTCTCTGCATCCTGAGCTCATCCTTCATGTCACAGTTTTACACAAACACATATAAATTATTATATTACAATAACTAGACCCATAAAAGTCCTCTTCACCTTGTATGTAACAATATAAAATAAAGCAGTATATTATCTATACTGTTAAAGAGAGGCCTTTACTGGTGTGTATTTAAGGGTGATGGGTTGAAGTAACAAAAAATGCAAAAACAACAACACAAAAAAAGCTCAGAAGTTAAAAAATTGAGAAGAAAATTGTGAAGTGATATGGTAAATCTAAAGTCAATTTGATTAAAATAGATGATGATTCAATGCGGTGGGCAGATCGTTCCACCACCAAGATGGAGGAGAGCCATTTTCATCATTTATCACCACTTTCTATCATTTATTATTCATCATATAAACAACGAAAATGCCATTTATTATTTAAGGTGAGCCCTAGACGGGTGGAGGTAACAAAAATTGGGAGGCGATGGAAATTAATGTGAACAGGGTGATAAATTGAGTGGTGACTTGGAAAATGCAAAAGCAATTTGATTAAATAACTGCCGATTTCAAATATTCTTTCGTTCATCGGTCTTGTTTTCAGTTCTCAAGCATTTTCATCATCATCTATTTTTAATCACTTCATTGTTGGTGCTTCCTCTAATATTTATGAACATAACATAACAGTTCTTCATGATCTCCAGAATCGCATTATATTTTGACATTAGAGGTGTTGTCCTAAATATGGGGTCATAATGTCCCACATATTTTATAACACATAGATCTGTAACTTTGGAATCATACAGTTCTGTTTTTTTTTTTTTTTTATTGATTTACTGTTCCATTTTCACAAGACCATTATTACCATATTCCCTTGGTTAGATTTTAATCAAATCAAACGCTGCCCACGGTCTCAGAACATAATGAAAAAAACATTGAGTAAATTGCGCTGCACACTGTTTACTTTCTAATTACAGCGCACCAAAATCACATAAATCATGTCTGCATCAAGCCTAGATCACTCTCGCAGGGTGGCTCTAGTTGAAGGAGTTCAAGGCACAAAAGCAATCAGCACTGCTCCACTGAGATGTGTCCATATTTAACCACTGCGCACACAGCGTTATGCAACAAGAATTTAGTCTCCATTGCATTTAATCCCCTGCAGCAGCTTAATCCTGGGGCTAAGCAAACTCTCCTCCTCAAGCCTCTCTGCTGCTCTGACAACACAGAGGAAGGAAGGAGGAAGGGGAGGAGATAAGACAAGGAAACAAGGAAATGTTGTAGCAGGATAAGGGAATTAACGGAGAGAAAAAAGAAGAGAATTACAAACACAGTGAGGGGGAATAAAGAACCAAAAAGAATGTCACAAGTGGAATGCTGAAGGATGAAGCTAAAGTGGCACACTTCATGCTTTCAGATAAACTGTATATTTCAGTGACAAAGGAGTGAAAAGTTGAACACAACTAGCTGCAGCTATATGGAAGTCAGTGGGACAGAGGCAAGAGCGAGACAGGGGGCCGTGCAGCAGCAGTGCAGTGACGACAGGGGTAAATGAATGGCTGGGGCAACCTATCCACAAACGTCAGGCTTAATTGATTAACAGTTGGTTTGTTTACAGAAGAAAAGGAGGGAGGCAGGAGGGCAGGGAGGGAAGAGTGAGAGAGAGCGAGACATTCATTGGCTTTGACAGCCATAAATAATACACCGACTGCATAAGATTAATCATATCACTATCGGTGGGCTTATTTGTAACACGCAGAAGTTAGCCTGGGATTCAGCAGCTATTGACCTGTAGTGTAAAGTATTGATCTATAGAGAGAACACATTGAGCAGCTGAACCCAAACAGTTGGGAGCTTGGCAACCGGGCAGGACATTGCATAAGCGCCAGAGGAATCTCCTGCTCACTAAGCATTGCTTAATCCGCCTTTCTCTGTACCCAGTAGGAACCATAACTCCCAAAGCCTTGTTTCCCCTGAGGACTGCTGATATGTGACGGCCCACAAGTTGGCATATACACAGCAATGGCATACCAGCTTTAGTCCAACAAAAACATGACAGATTTTGACCTTGGCATTAGTATTTGGTTCATTCCTTGCAACCATTAGCATTATTCTACCATCGTTCCAAATTCTGTATCTTTGCCCGAAACCAAAAATAGCTGACTTACGTTCTGCAAGGGGCGGGAAAAAGTGTGCATCGAATAAATGAAAAGTGCAACATAATGTTTTTGCTTGTGACCTTGGATGAGGTTTTCTTTGGGCTGATAAATAATCAAATCTTCAATAAATGAGTCAGGGGCTCACCCTTGATTTTAGTGCATTAAGAATTAAATGTTTCAGTTTTGTGTGGCCTGGGGTGCCTTAATGGTTTAGGACATTGTTGGGTCATATTACACTACACTGTGTAGCCCTCAGTGCTCTCTCCAAAGGACATGTTGGGTCAAGTTATTCTCTTCATTTTCAGCATGCACGATAATGCACAGAGACAGCATTTATTCCTCTGTTTCAGCTAGAAATTCTCCCGCAAGAAGAATATATGTGCAGATGCCGCTGTTTAAGTCATTTGACAGCTTAGAGGCGTTTGTATTAATAATCAGCTGTGGCTTGATACACAGCAGTGTTGGGTTGTTTTGAGGTGCATACCTGACATTGTCATGACGCTGGATGTAGATTTTGTGGAAGATCCTTTCTGGAGGCTTCAGGAAATCCTCCTTCATCTCCATAGCTACATTCCTGGGCAGCAGACTCATTAATAGGCGTTCCTGTGTGTGTGTGTGTGTGTGTGTGAGAGAGAGAGAGAAAGAGAGAGAGAGAGAGAGAGAAGAAGATAAAGAATACATGCATATAGTCATACATAGCAAAGTTATCATAAGAGAAAGTCTCAGCAGAGATAAGGAAAGTGTGAGGTGAGACAAAAAGGCATGAAATCTAACAGAAACGAATACTGTGTGGAAATGACTCATGGCGCAAA
>OMLB01023867.1:0-15069 GCA_900302555.1 Myripristis jacobus
CAGCTGTGTCCCACTGTCCCAATGATGTTTTGGGCCATCTTGATGACCCTCTGCAGAGTTTTCTGGTCGTTCCTGGTGCCACTGGAATGCCATGCTGGGATTCGGTATGTCAGGAACCTGTCTCCACAGTGCACTGAAGTTCACAAGAAGCTTCTGCAGCAGCCTGGCTCTCCTCAGCTTCCTCAGAAAGTAGAGGTGCTGTTGTGACAGTGGAGGTGTGTATGGCCTGTAGTGATGTGTGCCCCAGGAATTTAAAACTGGAAAGTGTCTTCACAGCCTCACTTTCAATAAACACTGGGCTGAGATTTCTTCCCCTTGTCTTCCTAAAGTCCACCACAATCTCTTTAGCCTTCTTTTTGTTAAGAGTGAGATTGTTGGCAGAGCACCAGGCTGTCAGGTTTCGCACCTCGTCCCTGTATGCCTGGACTTGATGATGGTGTTTGTTGCTTGGAGAGGTAGACAGTCATGGGTGAAGAGGGTATACATGCAAGGGCTCAGCACACATCCCTAAGGAACACCATTGTTCTGGGTGAGGGTGGAGAGTGTATCCTGTCCGAACCAGACAGTCTGGGATCGGTTGGTCAGAAAATCTAGAGTCCAGTTGCAAATAGTTGTGCTCACACTCAGGCAGTGAAGTTTGGACACTAGCCCATTAGGAATGATGGTGTTGAAGGCCAAACTGTTCAAAAAGAGCATCCTGATATGTGTCTCTGGTCTTTCCTGGTGATCTAGGGTGGAATGGAGGGCAAGACTAATCACACCCTCTTTTGATCTGTCTCTCTGGCAGGCAAACTGGTGCTGGTCCAAGTTGGATGGTATGTTTGATGTGGGCCAAAATCAGCTCCGAATTTGGCTCTCACTGGAGTGAGTACAAGCGAGTGAAAGGCAACTTACATTTTTTGCTTAGGGATGGGCATGATAGTTGTTGAGGCACATCAGGCCAACATTGTAGGTCACAGAGAGGTGGAAAATGCTGGTGAAGACCTCTGCTAACTGGACAGCATATGCCTGAAACACATTCCCTGGGACACCATAAGGTCCAGCTGCTCTCCTTGCATTGACACTGTGCAGTGCCCTCATTAGTGTCCAGTGTCACTCCATGATGATCTTATCTATACAGTTCCCTACTGTTGTTATCTCTGTCAAAGCAGGCAAAGAACATGTTTAAATTCCTCTGCCAGTGAGGGGTTGCTGCTTACAGTCAGGCTATCCCTCTTTTTATAATCTGTGCCTTGCCACATGCATTGAGGATCACTCTTCTAAGTAATAAAAAAAACTTTTGATGGATCACCAAGCCGCTCCATTTGTTCCATCATCTTTACATAAGCTCATATTGCTTTTCTGTGTGACATAATTTCTCAATGATGTTTGTGTCAGCAGTGACCCCTAGTTTCCGGTAGTCTCATATATAGATAGCATAGGATCTGTGCAGAATGAGAGTGTTTGTTGTTTGGACAGCAGTTGTGGATTTCCCCTTTACTGTGAACAGAGGTGCTTTGTGTTGCTGAACAAAGCTAGGAGTCATTAAACAGCAGGGCAACAGTAAGTACACCACTGCCCACAAATGGGCTAATTAGCAATAATTACAATTAAGCAGCACTCAGTACAGTACACAGGACATACTGTATATTTTATAAAATACAAATTATAGTGTAATTACTAATTAGTGTAATTAGTGTCATACAGCTGTTGCTCACTCTCCTTCGGCTAGTTATTGACTTTGGTGATGATGGGCCCAAAACTGAGACATCTGAGTGTTTTTAAGCAAAATCAGTGGTAAATCAGTTTAGCGTACATTGATCCTAAGATCCTGAGGTAAAACTGTAGAGCAAGGACAGCTGGATATCTGCAACAGATTTCATGTCAATCCAGTTCTTGGCATGAGAGATATGGCTTCATGACATTTTACTTTTTAATTTTAGCATTTTTTTTTAAAAAGCACAGTGGTTCCCAAAGTCTCAACTCTAAGATCTTAAATATGTATACATTATTATCATGAAATATTCTTGATATTATATTATTATAAAATTCAAATTATGTCTGTTTTCCCACATTTCCCACAGATTCTGATGTTTATGGCACTTGATAACAGCAAATATTCATTCTGAAAAAAGCAGTGGTGTACAGTTCAAACTGCTCAGTCAAAACAGTGGAGCTGGAGTAAAATTGTGGCTTGCTTGCAAAGTAAAACAGTTTCTGTTTTGTGTCATAAAGAAATAATGCTTTGTATTGTAAAGCAATGGGTCAGATTTCAAATGGACTCCAGCTCTGTAGCAGACAATGTAAAATACAGTGTTCAGACCATCAGTGATGATCTTGTTTGTTTATTGTAAATATATTAATTTCTCCAAAATAAATGTTGTAATTATTTACTGATATTAAAATAGAACCTTTCAATATGAACAAGCAAAACAGTCCACACTGCCTTATAATCCTTACCACCCATTGGTCCTGTTCTAGTCTCCGTTTGGTATTTGTCCTTGATGGGCAAATATGATGTAAATAGGCCTCGTTGCCATAGCTGAACCAAACACTGCCATTCTTCCAGCATTTGTTAAATGGGATGGCTCTGTCACTACATGGTTGCAGAAGCTGATCATTCCAGCCATAACTCCTTCATCTGTCACACCTTAATGGTGGCATGAAGGTTCCCCTTTGTCAGAAAGGCTGAATCAACACTTATCTTTTGCTGGATACTGAAGACATACCAGTGTCATACCAGACACAATTCCCTATTAACAAATTATATATAACTAAAAAAAAAAAAAAAAGAATTTAGTCCTACTGAAGGCTTATATTAGTTGATGAAAACTGTGATATGTGGTTAGTTTGATGACTGTTGATAAGATGTACATGCTGTAAGTTGCTTTTGGACAAAAGCAATGCATGCAGTGTAATGTAATGGGTCACCTGGGGGAGGGCTAGGGAAACAATTGCAAGATTTAGTGCCCCCCTTAGGCCAGTCATTGTAATTGTGTTAATGCTACAACTCAGTCGTATATATATACTCTTTTTTTCTGTCTCAGTTGCCTTGCCTGGGCTTTCTCTCTCTCTAGGCTTTGCATGAACTGCTACATTGTATATAAAATGTCTTTCATGTTCCACTCTAATGATACAATGTATCATGCAAAGCCTGTATAGAGAGAGACAGTCCAACCAAGGCCACTGACTGCTGTGTGACAGAGAAAAAGTACAGTACCATGTGGGCTCATCTCTCTTGAATTTGCCCACAGGTTTCCATACACCATGCTGCGTTCACATGAACTCAGACATCAGAGTGAGATGGAGAATTACCACAGCTATTAAATCTGCACATCATCATTATCATAACTAATAACTGACAGGGTGTTATTATTTGGTCTTCAGTAACTGATCACTATCAGACACAGGCCAGCAAACCATCAAGTAAGAATATTCTTTTTTTCCTACCCACTTAACACAGTTCAGATCATTTCAGTTCAGATCATTTATTGTCCCACAAGAGGAATGTTGTCTTATAGCCAGGAGATAAAAGACACCAATACATATAAAGTCAGTAAAAAAAAAACCACTGTAGGCACTGTGACAAACAAACAGAGAAGCAGAGGAGATCTTACACAATTTAGCATTTGTATTACTCTTGGTACAAATTAGCGTTTGCTGTGGTTGTGTGTTGCCCGTGGTAACCTGTGCCTTCTGTGTGATGGCAGATACTCAAATTCATGAGCGAGAGGGTGATCAGGGCTGCCCACGATAACCCCGACCTTCCTCAACACCGGACGAGAGACAATGTCCCCGACCATGTTTTCAAGGTTCCTATCCCAGCATGCATTGAGCAGATCACATATCCTGAATGCTCCCCTGATGTGATTTTTTTTTTTTTTTTTTTTTTTTTTAGATATCACTTCTAGGTAAATTAATAAGAATTTGCTGTTGATCTTTGCTTTCCATTATAATGTTAAAACTAAAAGATCAAATTTGGTCTCATTTGGACCAAGAGATGACAACTGCTGCCGCAGCCAACTTTAACTCACGTGGATAATCAACAGTCAGGTCAAAAACTTGAGGAATGACATAGATGAAACTCTCCCTCAAGGAAAGGATGCAAAATTGTATCTGTTCCAGTTATGAAATCCCTCTCTCTTTATGCTGTTATTCACAGATTAGGAAAGGATCTGATATGCCTTTGAGCAAATGAGACTGAACATGAGTTTAAAGATAGCTCATTTCAGACATCACCACTGTGTAAGAATATCAATGGGCCTTGTGTCTGTTAATTCCCGAAATTACAATTTGAAACAGGCCTTTCATGTATTTGAGCCCCAGGACAGGAGGTATAATCAAATTAATGTCCTCTCCTTAACTTAAAAACATCTGCAGAATAGTGGTAGGCTTAGTAGGTTAAACAGACCAGCTAGAAAGTAAAGATATTTGCCTCTGAAACTATATACAGCATCGAATTTGATAACCTGCCTCATTCCACTACCCAACATTTGCTCTTTCGTTTAATTCCCCTGAAATATTTGAAACATACTGCAGTCTATAATGAATTAATTTGAGTTAGACACAACACACACACACATACACACACACACACACACATGCACACACATGCACACACACACAAGCAGTTCATTAAAAATGTGGAAACTTCTTATCTAATTTAGACTTCCTGTGCAAACGTACTCTCACAGTTTTTCAGGCTCCCTCGGTTTTGAATGAGTAACTGTTAATGTATTACTGTTATTGTAAGTCAATAGGATAAACAGATATATGTAATGACAAAAAGTAAAATAATGGAAAATATAAAGCACTGGAGTGGAATTGGGTTAATAAATTAATCAAACACTTATCTTTATAACAAAAATTGTGTTAAAACATTTATTGAGGTCCAAAAGTCCAGAATCAAAAACCTTTTTCTTTGATCATTTTGACGAAAAAGACATTTTTCAAAAATAATATAATTTGTCACTAATATAATAAAGGCCTTGTATTTCCAGAAAGTCAAAATTCCACAGAGTTCGATATTTACCTTAATCACGGCTTGCTCTCTGTCTGGCACTGATTTTTCTAGATGTCGCTTTTACTGCATGCTACAGTTTCTTGTGATGTTTCTTTATGTTTCACCTTTTCCTTTTTCAAATGTCTCCAGAGACACTGAGTGGGATTGAGGACAAGGAACTGTGAGAGGAAAGCCATGCAAATCAGGTCTCTGTGCTCTTCTTGGACTTCAAATATGCACAGTATAGTATGCTTAGGGTTGTTGTCCAGTGAAACCTCCACAGGACTTTCAGCCAGAAGGGATGGGTAGAATGGTAGTTTCAGAACAGGCAAAACATCCCTACACCTAAATGTTTCTGCCATGCACCGTGTCGAACTGTAGGCTTTATGCACCTTTTACTGTCTTCAGCAGTCCTCATATAAACTCTCACAGCAACTGCAAAGTTAAAACTTTGATTCATGTGTAAACAACAATCTCTCCAGGTTTTGTTTGCTCTGTGTCAAATGTTTAGACTGCTCCTCTCCTATTAAGGCTGTAGTTTGGCAATATTGTGCAATATTGTGGTCTCGTAAAGATGTTAGTTTGGTCTTCACATGGTGTGGTCACTTAAGGTCTGTCTGGTCTTCCACTGGATGAAAATGGACCTAGTCCAGCGTGCATTACACTGTCCCCTTGGAAATTTATATTTTAGCTGGACCTGGGATAGCTGTGCCACACTCAAGATAATAAATTGGCCCCAAGTTGCTCACTCAACTCATTTGAAACTGTTACAAACAAATAGAAAATATTTTTTCAAAAGAAAGGCCTTTCCTTAAGTTAAAGCAGCAGCAGTAGTGACAACAATGCACAGAGAACCATGTTAATTTAGTCAATATCTGGAATTTGTTAAAAGACAAAAAAAAAAAAAGTTTATGGATATATCGTATGTGATATATGGTGTGTAATATGGTGAGAAAACCTTATATTCATATATTTCAGTTTCATCCAAACACTTGGAAAGATAAAAAATTGATGTGTATCAGTTCTAAATAATGTTTTCTTTTTAAATCTGTTGTCATTACTATGTAATACCAGCTCTTGTTGTTTTTACCTCTTTATTTCAGATATACATCCTTCACGTGATTCTCTGGCTTGCAAGCTCTGTTAGAGCATGTGGGCTGCATGCCTGGACCTCTGGTGATAACCATGGCAAACACAAACTTGTGACAAATTCATCCTTTTGTTCATTTAGGTTTATTTCAGGCCATATAAAGGAATTACAAAACATGACACAATTGTCATATAATTAACTTCAATATAAGGTAAGATTTTGAAATATTATGCAGCACACTCACACACACATCAGAGAACACAAGCATGTCAGTTTTGCAATATTCATTATTACATCGCGTGCACACGCGCGCGCGCGCACACACACACACACACACACACACAATAAAATAAAAATGCAATAAAAAATAAAGCAAACTGTACTTGAATTATATTTGATGATCCTATCTATTTAAAACATGAAACACACACACACACACACACACACACATACACAGACAATGAAGACTCATCTTGCAAAATACCCATGGGCTCTTCATAATTTTTAATTTTATGGTATACTGTATTGTATTGATTATATTTTACTGTATTGAACTGCATTGTACTGTTGGTGTTGTTTATCTACTGACATGTGTCCTTTTTAGTTTTTAGATAGACACCTGGACCAAGAAAAATTCCTTGTACCGGCCGTATAAAATTCTGATTCTTCATTCATGATTATATTTGCATTAGATTGCATATCACACACTACACTGTAAGATACTGCAACATATAAAAGGTAGATACTTTTGTGGGATAAGGGAACACATGATATAAACATTGAACAATGGCACTGAACTTTTTTCCCAAACAAATTCACAGAAGTCTTTACAAGTACTGCAGTGCGTTTTGTACATGGGTTAAGTAAAGTTGTAGGCAAAAAGTAACGAAATAAATGTATATAATCTTAATCCACACACTCTCTGAAACCAGCCCAGAGTCAGTTCTTCCAGATGTATAGGCAGGTGATTTTTCATACAAGCCACTGAAACACACATTCGGTACTGTTTACACACTTTAGGAAACCATACAAAATCTTTCACAAGCCCTCAGCATGTTACATGAAACGTCGATAATTTCATTTAGTCTTTTCCGAACTCTAGGTAGCCCACCTATATCAGTGTGCCACAACATAGGCCTATCCAATAGTCCTGACACTCTGGTCCACATCCCTGTCATCTGATTCTAGCTCTCATTCTCATTTCTACGACATTCTTACCTCTTTTCTTGACACCAAACTTTGTTTAAACGTATCAAGACTGATGGTGGGTGGAAATAGATGGATAGAGATCCATCTATTTCCACCCACCATCAGTCATTCACCTTGAGAAAAGAGGGCTTCTCTGCACTGGTTATAGAAGCTCTTGCAGTTGGCCTACGGATGGCGAGGAACCAAGTTACCCTATAGGACGTCCGAGGTTATTAAAAAGACAGTCATGTCAGCTGGAATGAGTAGCCAGGGGAATTAACTCAAGTTTTTTTTCCCCCAGATATGGGATAAAATTCCCATTGAGATACAAACCAAAAGCCACGCGTCCTCTGGAAACGGAGTCTTGAGGGGGATTCACACAGTTAATTATCTAGTGCAATAACTTGATACACGTCCAAATGTGGATTGTGGCACAATGTGCACGTCAGAGTGTTCAAGCTTTGAGAATAAATGTATTTAAATGAGCAGAACAGATACAGTCACGGAGGCACAATGCAAAATTATTTATATGAAAAAGCCACTCTTATAATTTGAGTGAAATTCAGTTGGGTGTTTCTAGCACTGGGTTGCATTTTGTGGAAAAAATCTTTCAAGTCTATACATTGTTGTGGCAGAGTTGTTTTCCTCCACTTGATTAAAAGAAAATAAGCTGGAAAGAGTGAACAGACAAATATGCTGAGGTGTGTGTTTTAGCCTGTGTTGGCAGGTACTTGTGCGTAGAGCGCGTTTACATGCGCGGAACTGAGGGTAATGCACCTCAGTTTAAAACTGCAAATAAGAGTTACATTATGGAGATAATCACAAAAATAGGATACATTAATATGTATGATTTAAAAACCACAACTGGATGTGTAAATGTATTAAAATATTTGGATAGAGGCTACATTTACTTTTGCGCACATGGGCATATGGACATCGTCAGCCGGTACAGGAGTGCTTTACAGCTTCTGACACAATACGCATTCAGGAAGAAAATGTTGACATCGCTGATAACCCTCTCCACCGTCTGTTCTTCCTGAATGTGCATGATGTCACATACCGAGGCACCACGAGCACAGAACCAGCTCCTTCAGGGTTTTACGCAGCTCCTGGCTCCGGTAGGCGTAAATGAGCGGGTCGATCAGTGAGTTACAGATGATGAGAATGAGGAAAAGGTTGAAGTTTCTGAAGAAACAGTTGCAGAACGGGCTTGTGGGGCAAGTGAGGATGAGGATGAGGTGGAGGAAGAAAGGGCCCCAACATAGGATGAAGACTCCGAGCAAGATGGTGAGAGTAATGGCTCCCTTCATGCTTGTGGCTTGCCGGCGACTCTTGTGGAAGGCCATGATCCGCCGGGAATGCACGTGCGCCAGGATGAACATGTGCAGGTAGAGCACAGCAGTAAACACGAGCGTGATACAGAAGAAGGTCACGAGGCAGACGATGACAGCGTTGTCGGTATGGTAAACGATGAAGAGGGTGCTGGAGGTGATGCTGGCCAGCCACACCAGCACGATGATGGCCACTGCGCGCTGTGTGGTCATGATGCTGTGATAGCGCAGTGCGTAAAATATGGTGATGTAGCGATCCGCCGCTATGGTGCACAGGAAGGAGAGCGAGGACATGACGGAGCTGCAGATCATGACATCGATGACGTTGTCCAGGTGGCGCAGCATGCCGGGGTGCACATCCAGCAGGCCGTGGTCGTTGAAAAGCATGAATATTGTTTCCACCACATTGCTAACGCTGACCAGCATGTCGGACACGGCCAGGCAGCAGATGAAGTAGTACATGGGCGAGTGCAGGTTGCGGTTCTTAATGATCGCCAATATCACAAGGATGTTCTCCACCAGGCTAATGAGCCCCAGGGTCAGGAAAAGCTCCTGGGGGATGCGGATCTGCAAGCACTCCACTGAGTTTGGCTCTCCAGTGGTGGAATTCGTCTCGTTGTCCCCCAGGTACATGGTCAGGGGGCCCGGCTCCATACGATGCATGGGGATGTTAGGATGGGACCTGTTGTCCATGTCTGTCATTGGCTTGCAGTGGATGGCTCGCTGGTTTCTTGATTTTCCTTGTAGTTTGCAGTCACTTGACGTTGCCCTACAGTCGGGCGTAAAAAGAAAGAAAGAAAGAAAAAAATCGAATAGAAATTGGCCTCACAGCAGCTGTCCAGTTACTTGATCCCACTAACACGCTGGCCCATGCGAAAAGTGCTTGAAATGTCCATGACACGTTACATTAACAGTCATTTGGATGATTACAAATCAAGCCAGCCACTGGAGAAATACAGCAACTAAGCAGCGGCATAACTTTCCAGATATCGTAGACTTGATTTAAACACACCAACACAGTTCGGAGAGTTGCTCCCTTCTAGCGCGCCTCCTCACTCCAGAGCCGCTCCTCGCCTGTCAGCGCAGCTCATCCCACCACAGAGATCCATACAAATAATCTTCTTTATTAAAGCACCGCTGCCAAAATTGTACAGGCAATCTTTTGAATCCCTAAATGCGCCTATACCATCCTGCCCCAAAAGTCCTTAAGCGAGCGCAGACTACTCCAACTGCTTGTCAGTGACTTCAGCCTCACTGTCATATCTAGGGAACCAGAGTTTATGAATCGCTTTTACAGAGAGCAGAGTGGCAGAGGCTGTTGAACGGCTGCAGGGGTTATTGGACTCCTCCTCTCCTGTAAGCCACTGGTATATGGTTCACACACTGATACAGCCTACCGACATACAGTCTCCAAAGAAATTAGCCCATGTTTAAGATAGTCCTCAACCCTTGTGTTATCTCTATTTTATGGAGCAGGTAGGCTTTGTATAATGTTTCAAATAACAATAGTAAAGCACAAATTCGTGATTTAATAAACAACGAATCAAAGCACTCAAAGCATATGGTCATGGCTACAGCCACACTGCTTATGCACAGCATCAATTACCACGCTGGTGCACGTGCTTGATTGATCGGGTGCAATCTGCAAGTGGAAAAATGCAGTTATGCATGCCATGGGGTAAAATTCTCCCTTCTACCAGATGAAAACCACATAAGGATGTAGTGGACTATCAAACTGCGACAAACAACTTCTGAGGCTGGAAGATTATGATTATGAGGGAGAAGCAGCAATGCAGAAGTGAAACTTAGGTGAATGGTGAAGAATAAGAAGTAGGACAGACTAAATATTTTGATGGACTGCTCTGCCAGATGTACAGTAGTAACTTATGCTTCGTGGTCAGGAGTTATAACCACCAATCACCAAGTGAGGTTATGAAAAAACCTTCTGCTTAGTTCTTTTGGAGGAATTAATCATTTAAATTAAAGCAATGTTGTGAAAATATGTTGCAGGTCGTTCAAATTAACTGCAACTAGAGGGAGAGCAGCAAATCACTGGGAAAATGGAGGCCAGTCTCAGTCCTGTCCTCATAGGTGAAAATCCAAATAAATAAAATAGTATAGAGTAAATAAATGGAGTAAATAAACTGATACTGAAATGAGAATCACCATGTAGACCTACAGGCATTCTACAGAGAAAAATAGGTCATTGCTTGTGTTATGCGACAGCAGTCAGCAAAAAATAACCAGAATTTGCTTGGAATTTTCTAACCCTAACCCTGAAACAGATCAAAGAGCAGATTCAAAGCATGTTTACACGGCTGTTTGACTGGTGCAACATGCAACTGGAAATGCTTCCAGATAGTATTTGATGTTTTGGTTCATGCAAGTCTTTCTTTTTTTAATTCTTGGAAGATTTCCCATATGTCTTGGAATACATAATTACAAACAAGCATGTAGAAAAAGAAAGTTGTGTCACTTCCACAGTAGCAAAATCAACAGTAGGCTACTTCGCTGTTTTGTTTTGTTTTTTTCAAAAATGCTCCCTTTTGAATTTGTCTAAATTTCATATACTGCAGCTTTACAGCTCATACCAAATAATTAGCCCATCACATCGTGTTGTTTCAGACAAACACACACACACCAAGAGGTTATACTGAACAAAAAATAAAGGTTGACATTTAGAGCACACTGATGTAGGTTTGACTGACACACACACTGTCTTCCTCAGAGTCCTGACAGGCACCAGATCAACAGGCTGCTCAGCTGATGTGCAGATATTCCTTCTTAGATCTTCACTGATCACAGAATGTCAGTTAAATTTTCACTGTACTTGCGTAATGTGTTCAAAATAAACTTTCTGTGTGTCCTATTCTCGATCTAATAGTCCTAGGAGCGATGGTGGTAGTCAGACCAGAGGGAAAATTACACAACTTTGAAATTAATTGTCTGAATTGATGATTTTTTTTAGATCCCCATATCCTTCTTATTACAGGAGACACAACATCTGAGAGATCTGGAAAGTCCAGGGGTCAAATTCAACAGGAAGTGGAGTTGTGCCTGACTTAAAAAAAAAAAAAAAAAATCTGCTCATGCACATCATGCACAAATCAAAGTCACGACAAACAAAGACGTGTTTGTGAGGCAAAATGAACATCTCCTCAGCTAAACAAAGCATAGCAAACATAACTGGGCTGATCTTTTAAAACTTGTGATGTTTACAATATACTGCCGAAAAGAAAGACCAGAATTACCGCCTCACGGTTGTATGCCTCTGCAGACCTGACAAGTTGCAGTTTACATCCATGTCTGTCCAGGCTCATAATATTTGTAGTGAGGAATTTGAAGGAATTTAATAAAAGCTATTCAGTGTATTTTTTTTTTTTTTTTGGTAAAATGGAAGTCATCACTATATTGACAGTGATATGATTCCAGGGAATAATGTCCAATGAGAAGCATGCTGTCCTTGCTTGAAGAGTTTGTTTTGTTTGTTTTGTTTTTTGTTACAGAGGAGTACAGAGGACTAATAGAAAGCTTTGTCACATGGTGCAACAATAATCACCTGAAGCTCAAAATCAGCAAAACCAGTGAGTGTGTGGTGGACGACCAGAGGGACAGGAAGGCCCCTGTCCTGATTCTCATCTAAGGAGAGGAAGTGAAGAGTACCTTGGGGTCCAAATCAATAAAAAAATAGGACTGGACTCACAACACTTAAGCCCCCTTCAGCGAGGGACAGAGCCCACTGTTCTCTCTGAAGAGACTCAGAGGCGACTCACACTACCCTGTTTGTACCGTGCCCAAGCACATTTGAACATTATGATGTGACAGTGAAGTTGACCTTTGACCTTTTGGTCACCACTTCATTTTATCGTATTAGACAGTGAAGCTTTGTCATAATTAGTGTATGAATTCTTGACTTATGCCCAAAAGTACGTTTTGTGAAGTCACAGTGTCCTTGACCTGTGACCTTCATCCTTTAGTCCAAGTGGACATTTGTGTCAAATGTGAAGAAATTCCCTCAAGAAATATCACATTCACAGGAGAATGGGACAGATGGACGGATGGACGGTCAATCTGAATACATAATGCAGAGAGAATTACCTGAAAATGCACTTTTTAGTGCAATAAAATGGCAATACTGACTGTGTCTCTGCCTTATAGTGATATGCGATAATGACCACTATATATTCTGACTACCTGAGAAAACATCAAACAAAATCCGGGAGGTCTTGCTTGATATTTGTCTTTAAGTAGTTCAGACAACAATGGAAAACACTAAGGCACTGCTTCTTTGAGTGACGCAATAATATAAATATGTTCTCTGAGCAGAGGCAACTCAACAGACAAACACATATCCACTCTACGTCTGACCCTGATGAAGACTCAACAATGAAGTCAAAGACAGAGTGCCTTTGTTTTTTTCTATGGTTGTCTGCCCTAAAGATTAACATCAAGCAAGACTTCCAGGATTTTGTCTCTTGTACTTTCACCTGACCCGCTAAAGAGCTAGAGCCACGCAGCGATTACCTCTCCCTTTGCTTTCTGAAAGTACATGATTTTGCTGTGATTCAGAGAGCGCCCTTCACATGTACGGTCATGTGAATCCCACCAAGCTCTGAGTCCATCTAACATGAATGGACAGAAGAGCATATCAACTGTCTTTCTGGAACATGTTTTTTTTTTTTTAAATAATTCTGTTGTATCACTATGCATCTATTTGCTGGAGCTGAAAATGTTGAAAAAGAGAGAAATATCTTCCCTAGGAAAATAAAATTCTTTCACTTCCTCGGAGCAGTGGTAGATGAGGTTCAACTTCAGGTCCTTTTCCCCGCTTCAGTTTTAGTTTGGGTTGTGGGTTTCAAAATAGGTTTCATTTCGCTCGTTACGTCACAATGTAATGACTGATCGTCTTTCCAATAATGGGAACAATTTTGGAATAATCTTTGGTACACAGAGCTCAGTCTGTGCACAGATATGAGGGCCTGTCTATATTGCTGACGGATCACATGAAAACACCTCATGACGTGAACCATAGCTCCAGGTAAACTAGGAACAAGGACATCATTTGACCGTGAGTACACTATACTGAACCCAGAGCACTGCATCATCATGTGCCTTGCTGAGCAACACAATGTGGGGACAGTTGTGTGCAAAGGATGCTTTGTTCCACATTTCCATTTAGTGTTCTCTTTGTGATCAAGAGGATGTTTGGATGATTATGCTTCAACTACTGCTGTGGTAATTGTGATTAAAAGGTAGGAAGAGAAACAACAGCAACAAAATATGGGACTGAAAAAGGTCCATGAGCTTGAGATTAAATTAGTATGCCTATGTAACATATTTTCTCGTGAGACACACGGGTGGGAAAAAAATGCAGTTATGCATGTCATGAGACAAAATTCTTCCTTCTGCCAGATGAAAACATTGTAAGCGTAAAGCAGATTATCAGACTGCAAGACACAATTACTCCTGAGGCTGTAAGATTATGATTACGAAGAAGAAGCAGTAATACAAAGATGAAACATTGGTGAATGGTGAATGATAAACATCTTGATGGAGAGATCTGCCAGATATACAGTTGTAACTTGTGCTTTGTGGTATGAAGTTAAAATCATCTATCACTGATTGACGTTATGGATATTCTACTGAGGCTTCAGAGGAATTAATAAAAAGGAATATTGTGAATATATGTGCCAGTCTCTCAAATTGGTAAGTCAAATTGCAGAGGAAGCATCAAACTACAGAATAAATAAATAAATAAATAGTCTGTTCATGATTTGAGGATCTGTGTGTTCCATAGGTTTTAGTAATTGTCAAATAAACTACAGAGTGGGTCCAGAGTCAGGTCCGCTGAGCTGGATGTGCAGATGCTCTGTCCTTTTCAGCTTCATGGTGATGGAGGAACACCGCGTGGAGTGGATTTTCATGCATTTTTTTTCAGTTTCACACTGTCATGATTATTTTTATTTTGTTTTATCTACTTTAGGGGTTTCCCAGTATAGTCGACTAGGAAACCTACTAGTAGACACTATGGCTCAGTGTCAGTACATACATACACACACATATATACAGTACAGGCCAAAAGTTTGGACACACCTTCTCATTCAATGCGTTTTCTTTATTTTCATGACTATTTACATTGTAGATTCTCACTGAAGGCATCAAAACTATGAATGAACACATGTGGAGTTATGTACTTAACAAAAAAAGGTGAAATAACTAAAAACATGTTTTATATCTAGTTTCTTCAAAATAGCCACCCTTTGCTCTGATTACTGCTTTGCACACTCTTGGCATTCTCTCTATGAGCTTCAAGAGGTAGTCACCTGACATGGTTTTCACTTCACAGGTGTGCCTTATCAGGGTTAATTAGTGGAATTTCTTGCTTTATCAATGGGGTTGGGACCATCAGTTGTGTTGTGCAGAAGTCAGGTTACTACACAGCCGACAGCCCTTTTGGACAACTGTTAAAATTCATATTA
>OMLB01023875.1:0-23136 GCA_900302555.1 Myripristis jacobus
AGAAAGAAAGAAAGAAAAAGACAGGAATGGAAAGGATGGGAGAAAAAGAAAGAATATAAGAAAACAATGAAAGAAAGAAAGAAAGAAATGAAACAGAGAAAGGAAAAAGACAGGAGTAGGAAGGAAGTCAGAAAAAGAAAGAAAGAAAGAAAGAAAGAAAGAAAGAAAGAAAGAAAGAAAGAAAGAAAGAAAGAAATGAAACTTAGACAGGAGAAAGACAGGAGCAGGAAGGAAGTCAGAAAAAGAAAGAAAGAAAGAAAGAAAAAATGTTTTTTCCTAACGTTATTGGAACAATTCTTGTAATAGTAACTTGCTAAATGCTAACTGTAACGGTGTGTGTGTGCGTGTGTGTGTGTGTGTGTGTGTGTGTGTGCGCGCGCGCGCGTGTGCGCGTGCTGACCGTGGCAGCGCCGCTGTCCAATGAGGCCGCGGCACTTCCGCCTCCTCCATGCAAACACAAACGTGACATTTCCTCTCGGTGCTCGCTGCTCTCCGCTGCTCCACTGCGATGCCCAGGCTGCACTGTTAGCCCGACCACTTTTCCCAATCTCAGCGCCCTGACCCGGGGGAAGCACACCCGCCACTGCCGCGCCTTGCTCTTTTCTTTCCCTCGTTATTCTCTCCGTTTGTTCCGGACATGCCTAACATCGTGCTTTTCAGCGGGAGCTCTCACCACGACCTCTCTCAGAAAGTGGCGGACCGCCTCGGACTGGAGCTGGGGAAAGTCATAACTAAAAAATTCAGCAACCAGGAGACGTGGTGAGTGTGTGTTCACAGTCATGTCCGGAGAGAGTGTGTGTGTGTCTTGACATTAACGTGTAGCTACGGTGAACATGACACACACAGGCGCTTTGCACGACGGCTCCGTGTGTATCACATGTGCGTGTGTTAGCCCAAAGCTAACAATAGTTTACCGTGAGCTCTCCACGTGACTAGCTAGCCACATGTAAACACAGCGGGCTAACAGGCTAACAGGAAACTGCGTCCATTATCGGACACTGGCGCCACTGTAGTCTCTCCGTCTACTTTCCATTAAACACCTCCATTTTAGCTAATTGGGGTTGAGCATCCGGAGAAAGTGTGGGCGAACACAGCCCGTGTGGCGTTACTTTGCACAAGTCTGCTTTTCACTTGACGCCTGGCCACCGACGACACAAATTTCCCAAATCGTCGAGTGAAATATGCATCTGTAACACCGTTTTTTTGTTCAAGTAATGGAGTGACCATATGTGCGCTGTTTTGTCCAAACTGCGAGAAAGACGAGCGCTACAGGGAAACGCGAACATCGACAAGGCGGGGACGTGTCCGATAATGGATGCACGGCTGTTAGCTGCAGTGTAACGGGCGGTTTGGTAGCTAACTTGGCGACGGAAATGATTTGTGTCTGGCTCGGTGTTGAGCGGCCTAAAAATCTTACTACTTCACCTATAAAGTGACAGCAACCACTTTCAGTGAAACGATAGAGTTGCACAAACATTATAGTGCAAGTGCAAGTAGTTTTCAGCAGCCGCTCAGATTAAATAAGAGGTCTCTGCTCTCCCCCTGCTTTGCCGGAGGAGAGTTAAATCACATGCATTACATTTGTGATCATATCTGCCGTGAAAGCTGCCAGCTATCTTCATGTATGATCAGCTCTGCAAAGGATTAATATATCACTTTAACTGCCTTTGTTGCCTGGCCTTGAACTGGGAGGTCAAACCTGCAGGGCTTGTACCTTTTTACACACTGACCTCAGCCTCTGCCTTCCAGCAGGATGAGCCAAATTCACCAGTTCACTGCTTTTTTTTTTTATGAATGATGTTTTATTTGGAGAGATGAGGTTCACTGCTCCCACAGCTAGAGCTCATTTCATTCCTAAAATAGTGCATCTATGTGTTTTTTCCCCCCTGATTCTGTAAAGGCCAGATGTGCACAGTATTAATGTGTTTGTGCTCATGTAGCCCTGTGTGATGGACGGTATTAACATTGTTGGGGTTAAGGATTTGATTCCTGTCTGGGTCACTGATGCACTCACGATGCTGTAATGCACTCTGGATAAAAGCATCCACACAAATGGCGTGTGTGTCTGTATTTTTGAATGCTTTTCCTCGTATTATACCATGAATGAATGCATTCCAACACAGGAGGGTCGTGAAAATGCTCCACTCGCTCGTATTACTTGCGCTTTGCTTTAAGACCCGCTCTGCTGCAGTGTTGCCACCCCAAACTTTGCAAAATCAAGGGAAAACTCTGATTAGCTGTGCTGTGTCTCTAGGGAACGCAGCTGTTTGGGTGACACCAAGTGCAAAGAAACAAGATTATTATTTTCTTGTCCTCGCTGTCTGAAAGGGGAGGCGAACACAGTGAGCTAATCGTGGCTCTTTTCTCACAACTTTGACGCAAACATTTTGCCTGGTTGACTTGTGGAGGTCAAGGACCAAGGCAGCGGGAGCTGATTACTTATTCCTGGGAATAAAACATCAGGGTTAGCGCTGTTGTTTGCACAGGGAGAAATGTCCAAATAAAGATTTTATTGACAATGTCTTGCTTAATGTTGGAGTGTAATTGCTGTAGTGTAGCACAGTGTTTCCCAATCTGCTGGTTTTGATCCCAAAATTGGCTTAAAATTTGTTCTGACCATGTTGTAGGCATGTAATGGGTCACAACTACCCAATTAGGTAATATTTTGTTCTTGATCACAAACAGTGGGATGTTTTCTTGAAGACAAACTAAGCCTCAGTTTAAATAAATTGATGCACTAACAAAGGAAAAAGAAGAGTGGAGGGTATTGACTCCCCTTTTAAATACTTTTATCAAACTGCAGATAAAAAGCAGAGCTAAATTTGAGTTACATACCAGAGCAGGATGTCATGTTTTGTTTTGTTTTTTCCCCCAGAAATAAAAAAGCTCCAGAAAAAAAGGCCTGTATCCTGTTTGTCCTTGCTTTCTGCCTCTTTTTACTGTCAGGTTTCAGCATTATCTGAAAGAAATATGTTGCTCAACATGGCAGTGGCTTACTAACCTAATTACCTGAAAAAAATGCTTACACCTTTCTATATAATTTCTACCTGCAGTATCTGTCAAGTCTACTAAGAGTCGTTTGCATTGTGTTTGGAAAGTTGATAATTGTTAATTCAGAAGTGAAGATAATAAAAAATAGAGTTAAATGGATGGAGGAAGGCAGTGTGAAGTGGTGGGGAATTAAATAATTTGCAAATGGATTTACTTCTTGGCAAGCTAAGTGAAATACGGCATTCCTCTGAAATATCAGAGGGATTGTCAGGGAATTTAATACATTTTTGGGACCGTCGTGGAATTTCATCAGGCTCAATTTTAAAATACAGTAAATAATTTTTCACCAAATGCAACATTTTATTTTCCATTGTGTTCATGGTTTGTTCACTTCCCCTTTGGAATAAAAGAGAATTATAAACTTTCTTTGGATTTATGAATCTTAAGTGTGTTTAACGTTTTGGTAAGGGATAAAATGTATTTTACAGTGTAGTAGTACAGTATATTATAGTCCTGGAAAACCAGACAGTGTGAACCGGGTAAATATAAATAGCAACATTTTAGACGCTTTAACCACAGTTGTAACCATTAACTCTACTTGCATGATGTAATGCTCCAGTAATCTCCTATTCATTGGTCGCTTTTGGTCAGCAGATGTTGTTCTCACGTAGCTATCAGATGGATTTAAGGCTTGCATTGTAATTATTAGAGCTTTACAAGCAGTGCAAAGAGACAGACAAACATTGCATAAAACCGGAAATGCTTAACAACCACTTTCAGGCAAAGTGGCAAAGTGTACTCATACAGTGCTGACATTTTAAAGAAAAAAAAAAGCCTGACCTTTACAGTCCAATCCAAAAAAAAAATTGTGATCAGATGACAAGTGTTGGCCTTTTAAGAGAAATCTCTTGGGCTCGTTGTGCTGCTGGGCGCGGGCCAGACGTTGACCCGTAACGGCTCCGTGTGCCGGCCGGTCACACAACCAAGCCTGAGGTCATCTTCCCCTGAGGAATGTGTGGGACACGTGCTGCTGGAGCCGGCCTCACACTGCAGCCTGTGCCCTGGGCACGCTGCTCACACATACCTTCAAATGAGCAACGGGACTCGGCCCAGACTTGTTCCTGAACATTCAAGGCACTCGTGTCTCATGTGACTTTATTCAGAATGTGTCTGAGGCCGAGGCTGCCTCCGACCTGAGTGGTTCAACATTTCTTATGGAAAATTGTGGATTTTTGAAGTCTATTCCAGACAGGGAACAAACAGGGAACTTAATAATTTCTTTGGAAAAGTCGTGGAAGATCATGTAGTTTTGTGATCACGTCCACTGCAGAATAAATAAAATATTTTAAAGATGCCAGAATCTGAAGTGTGTTTTTTAAACCTTAGTCATAGAAAGACTTTTATGAAGAATTTTACATTTGACATTGAGCTGCAGTGGTGTTACTGTGTTACTAGTAAATGCCGCTGATTACATTCGGTCAGAAGTCAGGTGGACATCCTAATGCATTGGCTTGCTTTCAGAAATGACCTTATTCTGCTTTTCAGCAGCACGTTATGTTAATGCTTTAGCAGTTAAAGGTTTCAGTTGAGCTGTTTTACTCCTGTCAGCCTGAAATTGTGGAGTTTCACCCAGACATTTGTGTTCTGCTAATCAGATCTGGTTTGTTCTCACATTGTTCTGCAGTGTCGAGATCGGCGAAAGCGTGCGCGGCGAGGATGTCTACATCATTCAGAGCGGCTGCGGTGAAATTAACGACAATCTCATGGAGCTGCTGATAATGATCAATGCCTGCAAGATCGCCTCATCCTCTCGTGTCACTGCCGTCATCCCCTGCTTCCCCTACGCCCGGCAGGACAAGAAGGATAAGGTAACACACACACACACACACACAGCAGCATCACTCCTCCACCCTCCACTGATGGTTCAGTGCTCACACTACATTAATTTCTTTCACAGTTACCTGTCGGTACCTGCCCTCTCCATCCATGTGTTTTTACCAGAGACAGACCGATTAATCACGCTGATATCTGGCATTTTGACATAATCTTTACTGATCAATCTGTGCTCACAAAGCCAATAAAAAAAATTGCTGCTGTGGAACTATGTAAGCACTCCCCCTTATCTGTGCGTAAATGCTTTTGTGAAGTGCAGTAAAATTTCTTTTCTTTTTCTTTCTTTTTTTTTTTTTTTTTTACAAAGTTTAGTCTTTTTGATTACATGTGGATATTTTAGGTGATGGATTTTTTTATTGTAAAAGTAAGTGTACTTCAGACAGAGTGCAGATCAACTTAAGCAAACAAGAGACAAAGTAGACAATAACATTAGTAATACATAAATATTCAGTTAAGTGCAGCCGTTCTCATTCGTCTCATTTATTTTTAAATTACTGTAATTTATCAGCAGTTTCATCAGTAGTTTTTACTAGGGCTCCACCACGCTCCAGATTTCCTCAGCCAAATCAGATGGAGCCATTCAATAAGAAGATTTAGTGTGTTTAATAATCAGTTGTCTTTGTAGATGTAATCTTTGAACAAGCGGGGATTTAAGTAGGTTAGTTAAATGGCCAGATGCTTCACGACTGTTTTGATGTAACTTCCTCTGCTTTTAATTGACTTATTACAGTGTTCAGCACAATCCCACCATGGGAGTTAGAAACACTGATTTACAATTTAAAAAAAAAATGTTGCTCTATAGCAAAATATTAGAGCAGTGGCTGGAGGGGAAAAATGCATATTAAAAAATGACTGTATTTGAGAGAACAGGGCATCCAGTGCTCAGCCAAACAGTGGAGACAAAGGAAGTAAAGCTAAAGCCTGCAGCTGCTCCTGCCCTTTAGGGTCAGCTCTCCCTGCAGTGGAGAAGGAGGTGAAGTTAGTCCCTTTACTTCACAGCTTCTGGTCAGCTCCAGGTTAAGGCCACCCTGTTGAGGTATTACACAAGTAATCTAGGAATATGAATACTTGACTCAGACTTCATAGTCAGCTGCAGTGGTTTTCCAGTAGATGAGTCAAATCATCAAGTAGGACCAGTGATAATAGGGTCTCTGTGACTGGGAGGTGCAGTCTGTAATACCCGACTGTTGTTTTCCACCCTAGAATTACAAGCAGACGTCTCAACTAATTTGCCGTGATGTCTTAATGTTAAAATGTGCCTCCGTGGAGCCAAACACTGAGATGAAAAAAACTCGCCTGGCAACTTTGGTTCTCTGGTATAGAGGTGTCGTTGCTGCAGCAGGTTTAGATGTTTTCAGAAGGCTTGCTGTTCTTAGGAAGCCGGTCTCTCCAGCAGACTGAGACCGGGTCCACGCTGCCTGCTTATCTTGTTAAACATTATCCCTCGCTGCCTCGGTTGTTATTGTAACCTGTGCAGCATACCGAGTCCACATGGAGCAAGAAGGAGCCTGCGTTTTTCATCCAGTTAGCACATGGCAGCGTTGTTCTGCACTTATGTGTCGCCTCTGCAGTTTTTCTTCCCTCTGCCAGCTCACAGGCTGCAGAAGAGCCTTTTACTCACATGAAGGTGCAACATGCAAGGGTCAAAAAAAAAAAAAAAAAAAGCTCTGCAAGCACTTTGGCATGCCTCAGCCACATGTGCTCACTTCACGGTTGCTATGCAGTTGTGCACAGAAGGAGATTTTTTTTTTTATATAAAGGGCCAGTTTCAGAGTTTCTGCACATGTCTGGAAAATCTGCAAAGTTTTCTCATGAGGCAAAGTAAATATTGTTCAACCTTGATACAGCTAATAACCACACATTTTACATTGTCATGGGTTGAATGTCATTCAACATGTCTTTTTTTTTTAAAGTGTTGACAGTGATATTATCCAGCCACAACTACAAAACAACAATCACCTACAATGAAACTGGAAACTCTGCAAAGACACCACAGTTGGATTTTAGTTTGAATTTACTAAATAATCCAATTTAATATACAAATGTATTTAATGCAGTATTCTTCAGCCTATCTCTTATGTGATTACGCTCACTGTACTTTCAAAACCAGCTGAATGTCAGTGGACCAAAGCTTGAAAAAGATAAAATCATAACTTTTCAGCAAGTGAGACATCTTGTGGTGTAAAGTGAGATTTTTTGTTTGTTTGTTTCACCAGTCTGACACTTGAGTTATTGCACAGCTGCTGCTCAGTTTAACACATAAAAGTCTTGCAGCAGGAGTCATTTTATTTTGGCGTGCCTCCTCAACATCAAACCAGCTCAGCAGCCGTCCACAGGGCCTGTTTTGTCAACAGCTCCTGAAGCCTGGCCCTCGTCGTGTTTGTCCACAGACTCTTTTTCTCTCTTTCCGGAGTGAAATCACAGAACCATGTACCGTGCGTCTTACCTGTTCTGTTACCCAAGTCGCTTGGTAGAAGAGTGTCAGTCCTGTGTCCCTCAAAACAAAAAGCACATCTGCAGGAGTAACAGACTAACGCTGCCTCGAAACTCTGTGTTCTCTGATTTTACTCTTGTGCATTATTTGGTGAAAGCCACTCACTTGAATCATGCAGTTACTGTCACTTCAGAGTCTTTCTGGGAGAAGATCGTGCATTATTCATTAAGATTTTCATCTTGGTTCTTTACTTTGTCATTAAAACCCTGAAACCCACAGAATTTCTAATGCAGCACCGTCTTGGAGACCTTAAGTGGCAGGGACTTTAAATGAGTCCTGATACTAAAAGCAGCTTTGACAGGCACTCGAACAATTCACCAGAAAATGATGCTGATTACTCGTGACAACAATGGGTTTCCAGCATTTCACCGGAAAGGAGAAAAAACTTTGCAGTGCTGTGAAGTTTGGATGAATGACTTGTCCTCAAATGACTGGCATGTGTTGATGTGTGTCTCAGAGTCGGGCGCCCATATCGGCCAAGCTGGTCGCTAACATGTTGTCGGTGGCCGGAGCCGACCACATAATAACCATGGACCTCCACGCCTCACAGATCCAGGTCAGTGTGCAGCCCCTCAGCCAGTGAGCTGAACGACTCTTCAGTGTTGTTTTAATTAAACGCCCTTAAATCGGTATTTAAGGGCGTAATCAGTGTTATGAAGTAGCTTGTGTATCGTTTTCAAGGTTGTGTACTAATAAACAAATGTTTAACTTTATTACTGAAATCAATTATGGTTTAGTGAAACTTACCGTAAGTGTTAACACTGATTAACAACAGCTGTCGTGTATTACGTCGTTACTAGCCATAAAATGTCCATTGTAATTAGTCATATATTAAGAATACAGCTCGTCATGTTTAATTTTTAGCTCATCTGGTTAAAGACGCAGGGTAATCTTTCACCTGGGTGAGAGTTTGAAGTTTTCACTTTAATTGTTTCAGTCTTTTGTTTTTTTGCTTCAAGTCAGATGCCATAAATGAGTAAATCTGCTTCATTTCAAGTAGGGCTGTCACCATGTAACATTCTTGATTATAACTGATATTTAAAAAATGAAAGATTGATATTATATGAATAATGCACAGTGATAATATTTTGTAAATAATCCAAGTAGTTGAATCATTTGTCTTTTTCTGTTCTCGCCTTGTGTTCCTCCCTCAGCGCCACACACACACACACACAGTCAGTGTTGGGAGTAACGTGTTACATAATTACCCTGAAAGTGTCATTACGCATTACTTGCATTACTGTAATTGGATTACTTTCCCCAGCAACACAGTAATGTTTTAATTGAATTTTAGTAATCAGATTACAGTTAGTTTGCTAATGAACATCTCGTTACTTCCGTTACTCAAGCACGTTGTAAATAAGAAGACTCCTTACAGTAATTATCACTTAACCAGAAGCCATAGGACAGTGAAGAGAAACTGTGAGAAATGTTGAATGATCAGCTGTGGTGATTATCTGTTTAGTGTAGATAAACCAAAAGAGCTGGTCTAGGATCAGATATAAACTTTTATTTCAGATGATCTCGTCACAAGTTCTCACCCAGTTGACAGAATTATTTTCACTTCTCTGCTGATTTCTTTCGTTTCCAACTCAAATGAAGCTTTTGTTTTGAGGCCTAAAACTGTTTTTCTAGTAGCATTCTAGTAAACACTGTTGTTATCTATTAAGAGAAATAAGGCACTGTTCTCTGTCGTGTCTGTTAAAGGGCTTTTTCGACATCGCCGTGGACAACCTTTACGCAGAGCCCGCCGTTCTCCAGTGGATCCGGGAAAATATCCCGGAGTGGAAAAACTGTATCATTGTGTCTCCAGATGCAGGCGGAGCTAAACGGTGAATACTTAGTTTTTTTCCGTTGCCACGACAAGTTCAGCCCTGATTCTGAGATTCAGTTGATGTAGCAGTGAACCTGTCGCTCATCCTTGTGTGCTCTTCCTTTCCTGCGTGCAGCGTGACGTCCATCGCAGACCGCCTGAACGTGGAATTCGCCCTCATCCACAAAGAGAGGAAGAAGGCCAACGAGGTGGACCGCATGGTGCTGGTGGGCGACGTCAAGGACCGCGTGGCCATCCTGGTGGACGACATGGCCGACACCTGCGGCACCATCTGCCACGCCGCCGACAAGTCAGCACCTTTTTTGTTCTTATAGAATTAACGTCGCTCAGCTCTGTGGCCTGTGAGATGTGGAGGACGAACCAAACCGGAGCACTCAGCTTGCATCTCTTAAGATCACAAAATATATGTCGACTTGAGAACTTGATGTGGCAGCTGCAGCATTTTGAGTTTAAACCGATAAGGCATGTTGATAATTTTAGTATTACAGCATCAGCACTGCAGATAAAGTTTGTAAAGAAAAATGGGATTTGTTTTCCACGCGTTATCAAGTCCAGCCGATTCCCTCGATGAGATGAATGAGCATTCCCCGTTAAGCAATGAGATAAGGGTCAAGGTGTATTTGTAGTTCTCTGAAACTTGGAATACATTACACACTAAGGATTTTCACCCTCACTATGAAATTTACTTTGGCAGCAAGCCACTCAAGGCCATGCTTTATAGTGATTTCTGAACAGCTGCAGTAAGAGCTGCTGCTTGTGTCTAAAATTATCTTAGCCGTCCTAAAATAACTGAATAGAGGCTCATTACATTTATCAAAGAGTCACTTGTAATTAAAGATTGAAGTGTGCAATTGTTGATTACCGTCTTCCCTCCAGAAATGAGTCTTTCAATACAAGCTTCACAATGCTGCTGTTACACAACATATAGGAACAACGGTTAGCTGAGGATTTTGGTTATTGCGTTTATAATTGATTAAACTGTTCACAGGTTTCACATCAAACATGATGATACAGCTGCAAAAAAATTTGGTTTTGAGCTTTCTGTATGGCCCAACACACACCACATTAAACTCTCATGACCCTCCCTCCCTCCAGGCTGATCGATGCCGGAGCAATAAAGGTCTACGCCATCCTCACACACGGGATATTCTCCGGTCCAGCCATCTCTCGTATTAACAACGCCCCGTTTGAGGCGGTGGTCGTGACCAACACCATCCCCCAGGAGGAGAAAATGAAGTCGTGCCCCAAAATACAGGTACGTGTAACATTTCATTTTTCTGCGTTTTGGGTGATTATCCTCTGTCATAGGTGTTACTCAGATGAGACAGTATCATTAATGTGCTCTCGGATACTGCCACATTTGCAACTGCCTAAATGCTCAAGTAGCTGTACTGATGCATATTAAATTAATAGTTTCATGTGGTTATTGTGAACCTTTTGACGCCCACTGTTCTGCTTTATAGAGGTTCCATTTTCCACTTCTTCAATCTGTTGACCTGCTGAATGTGTGTCAGTCACAAGTTGCCCTGTCAAGTTTATACACCAGATATTGTTGAAACATGATAGTTTGACACTAAAACCATAAAGTGTCTTAACTAGTAGTCTGAAGGGACTGGTAGGCAAGTTACCAGGTTGCAACCAAGTTAGATGTAACTAATGCAGACAATGGTGACATCATGTGGTGTAACTTTAAACATGGCAAGCAGTTACTCCTCCTTTCCACAGCTTGGCAAAGTGAAATCTGCCACAAAAAGCTTCCCCTCCTCACACACAACTCAGGGTTTTCATAATCATCAAACCGCAAGAAACTGACAAAAAGGAGGATATTTTATTGAAATCATCAGAAGGAACAATAAAACATGAAAAACACCCGAGTTCAGACAACAAAGTGTCCTCTGATAAGGGCATTAAACCTCCCTTTGTCTGTGGGTAATCAGATTTGTCAACACAGAGGAAAGCTCTCATCATGTTCTACGCTGTAATGATTGTAACACAATATGTTCATAATCTTGGTTTGTACCATATAACAACAGACCATTTTGTAAATAACACGTGGAACAGTTTGCTCCTTGTATTAGTAATATCAAAATGTAACGTCTTCTGAAAATCAAGTCTTTCATAAAACCGTTTCAGTTGCTGCAACCTTTTCAAACTCAAGCTTAGTGACAGTTTCCGTTCAGACTTGTGTACATCTGAGCTCAGGCTGAACTGGTGCAAGACACGGCATGTCTGCTTTGTTTAAACCAGTGGGATTTTGGTGCTCAGCTGACAGCCGTGTTGTTTCCTGCAGGTCATTGACATATCTATGATCCTGGCGGAGGCGATCAGGAGAACCCACAACGGCGAGTCAGTGTCCTACCTCTTCAGCCACGTCCCCCTGTAAAGGACATGAAGAGACAGGACGCTCGGCTTGCATTTTTGGCCACATCTCTGCCAGGAATCCCTTAAAGCCCCTGGCGGTTTTGGCCAATCCCGTGTGACTTCATTAAAGGTCACGCCCCACGCATTATCTTTTGACATTTCCACCTGGGAGGCAGAGCAAACCATCACTTCCTTATTTGAAGACCAACAAGTTTCTATTTATGAGTTATCACCTTTTTGTCTCTTTGTGTATTGTTTTCTTCTTTTGTTGCAGCATCAGCCTTGCCGACCTCGAACCCCAAAAGTCTGGCCGCCACTTTAACCAAAAGGGTCCATTAAATAGCCGAGTATTTTTTGTAAATTTGCTATGACTTAAGCATTCCATGTTGTGATTATTAATGTTTTGCCCATTCTGCTTCATAAGAAAAAAGAAAAATGGTGTGAGTGCGAGATGTGCACCTTTTCCCTAAGTGTTCCCTTAACTGCTGCAAAGAGTATTAAAACTTACAGGCTTAGTAAAACTGTTAATTAGCTGACGCTGTATTCAGTTAGATTAATAGCTTATGCTCAGTATTAAAATCAGGAAAATAGGGGCATTAATGTTCCCGTTAATTGCCTAAAAGCTCCCACACGCAGAACTACCCCGTCTATAGTTTTGTACTTTAGACCACAACACAGGAGGCCGAGTGGGAATAACAGACTCAACACACTGCATCGTGTTTTCAAAAATTCACCTTTTCAATCCAGTAGTACTGAGCTTTAACAAATGTGCTGATGTGTCTTGCCTCTGCAGTTACAACTTCTGCACCTTGAATGAGCTGCTGTTTTTACTAGACAAAACAACAACCCTCATTACTCATTTAAAAAAAAAAAAAAAAAAAAATCACAGAAGTCAGTTAGTTGCTACTAATTTTGGTCAGGTTTCACACGGGTGCACAATCCATGTTTCAAAAGGTCATGTCAACTAATTGAGCCCAAAGGTTGGTTATAGGGGTATATTTCAGTTATGATGTAAGATAAAGTCTTAAAAAAAAAGTGTAATTCTTACAGTTGTCGTGGGTCTGCTGTTTGGAGCTTTTGTTTAAACCAGACAGGTTTCACAGTTAGCCTATAGGTGGAAAAAATTATGGAGTTTTTTTTTTTTTTTTTTTTTTATAAAACATTTCCACTTGTTTGACAATAAAGCTTTGACAATGGCTTACAGATCCTGTCTACTGTCTATCCTTGAGTTTTCTTCCTCTTCAGTACACACACAGCAAATACACCTAGTGCAAGTTACCATGTTTGTATGGCTACTGTGTCCTTCATTTTGTTTGACAGATGGTTGCCAATACTGTGTGATAAATTGCATTCCTAATTTATGCAACCCAATACTGATATAAGGATATTTTATCACAGTAGGGAAGTTCAAAGGTCAGCTGCCTTAGCTGATAATGTCAAGTAGATTTTCAGTTCCTTTGTTCAAGGACATTTCAAGAGGATGGATGCTTGCTGACACTAGTAATCTTTATTTATAAAGCACCATTGAGGATGTGCAACTCAAGGTGCTGCACAGAGCAAAGATAAAAACAACAGTAACAGCAAACAAAACAAGACAAGCAAGAAAAATAAACAGTAAAACTGAACAAAAGAATAAAATTAGGTAAAAAGTAGCTTGGAATTTTTCAGACAAGTGGCTTTAACGTGGGTGATGCGGGTTATCTTCCTACACGCAAAACCATCCTGCAGCCTCAAATAAAGTATATGTACGGAAACTTACTGCAGCATCACCTCCTGATATTTATGACATAAGCTTAGTAATTGCACCTATGTGGAGCTGAAAACTGGGAGTGTATCATGGAGCAGAGGATGAGGGTTTGAGCGGCAGGCACGCTGTGTGTCCACCAGGTGGAGCCCGCGCTACACTCTTGTGCAGCACAGCCGGCGCATACAAGTGATGAGGGGAGATTTTGCGCCACTAAAGTCAAAAGTAACCTATTGCGACACCCCATACAGATATATTAATGTGTTAAATGTTGGCCTAAGGTTTAAACAGAGCTTTAGTGGTGGGTTAATGAAAAATAGTGGCACAATACAGACATGACAGCCGTATTATTGACACCAAAGGAGATAGAGAACAGCATTAAACACCATGACAGCGATGTAAACTCACTATTGAGCATCACACTCCCATTATCAGCGCTTTATTTTGCTTTTGGGAGGTTTTAACGTGCATGTGTGAGAGATTTCAGGCTCACACAGGAGCACCAGGCTGCAGGTTGTGTGTCTCTCCAGCAGGGGGATACGGAGGATGGGAACTGGTGATGTCAGATGTCATTAGCATATTTCTGACTATATCTAATGCTTGCGCAAAGACGCGCCACTACTGCTGCAACGCATTGACCAGAGACCTACCATCCTCCAGTCAAAACTTTGGTAAGCACCATTAAACAAATTATTTCTCCTCAGTGTATTCCACACAGCTCTACAGCATTGAAAAGACGCGATTGGTGTGAGAAATGTGATGAGGGCGCAGATATTAGGATGAAGTCCTCTCTCAGACATAACCAAGGACAAAAGATTAGATAATAGGCGCTTTCAGAGGATGAAGCCTGTGTTGTATCGGAATAGTTTCGGCGTAAAACGCGTCAATTTGACAGATCTAGCTGCTGTGCATGCGTCTCTGGCAGAGGCATTACCAAGCTATTTCCTTTGTTACCGTTTGGCTGAAACGCAGGCACCCCTGTTTCATTAAAATGATGCCAAAACCCATTCGCAGCGCGCCCTTTTATCGCTTTATTCGCAAAGCCAGCGGGTGTATCCGAGCTGGTGGGCTTTTTTTTTGTGTTGTTGTTGCGGAGTTGAACTTGGATTTAGCAGCCGATGGATGAGCATAATGCCAATCTGGGCGGTGGTTCCTCCAGATTGCGCCCCATGTTCCCCCAAGGGAGACGTACGTGACAAGTGAATTTGCGGATGTGAGACACGTGGAAAGTCCCTAGCTGGCCGCACACAAATAACTGTTTAACATCACCAATATCATTTTAATACTCTCTCCAAGGCGATTTTATAGGAATAACTGCACAGGCACGCAGTTTTTTTTTTTTTTTTTTTTTTTTTTAATTTCGCCCCTCTCCTGCTCTCCCCAGCATGGGAACTTCCATTGTTATGTAAATGCGGGGTTTGAACGCCTCGGATGGAGCTCATTGTTTGGTGCCGCCTGTGCCTCTGTGCAACATCCCGGGCTCAGTGCTGGATAACGGGACGGACGGCAGGCAAATCCGCCTGGGCAGCAGAGCCGCGGGCGAACAAAAGAATGCGGACGCAGCCTCGCACATGAGGGAGGAGGAGGAGGAGGAGGAGGAAGGAGGAGGAGGGGGACTAGTTTGCGGTTGCGCATGTAGTTAGATGATTTTAGCTGCAGTGCTTTCATCTTTTCCAGAGCAGGTAAAAGGAGGGGCTCGGGCGTCGCCTCTTGTCAAATCAATATACGCTACGTTAAAGAAAAAAAAATAAGCCACTTTAATCATTTTATTTCTCAATCTATAATCATCCATCATGCCTCCTCCGTCACGCGGAATAGTTCCTCAACAGCGGCTTGCCAACTACCGGTTGCTAGGCGACGCATAAGTAGTGTAGTGATTTCAGGTTGGCGGATTAATACGTAAATGAGTGCAGCAGGTGTGAGTGTGTTCGGAGCTCTCTAACTTGGTGGTGTTTTTTTTTTCTTTTCTTTTCTTTTTTTCTTCCAAATCAAGACTCACTGCAACAATGTCTGACAAGCCCGACCTGGAAGAGGTGACCAAGTTCGACAAGTCCAAGCTAAAGAAGACAGAGACGCAGGAGAAGAACCCCCTGCCTACAAAAGAAAGTAAGGCATCTGTTTTTTTTGTGGGCTTGTGTGCGCAGGTTTGCTTTTTTGGCCATTTGTGTGCACCGTAGTGCGGCTGATGGTCATTGTTTGGGTTTTTGCAGGAGTCTCACTTGTGCTCTCTCTCTCTCTCTCCCTCTCTGCAGCCATCGAACAGGAGAAGGCAGCGAGTTAAGCCCCTCCCTGCCATCATGCACTGTACACCCCCTCCTCCTGCATTGCCTTCTTTTCAGTCACTTCTTTTAGCTGTATAACTTTGTATCCGAAATTATGAAAGGACAACAACAACAACCAAGCTGCACGGTCAGCGGACGGATGACGTCCGGGTCGCTCGGCCCCCCCGTCCCCACAACAACCACAACCACCACAACAACAACAAGAACCACCGCCACTGCTGGCAGCCATCCCGCTTTAAAGTGATGCTCTTGTCCTCTCGTGGAGGCGAGGAGGCTGTGTCTGAGGGAGCGTGCAGAAGACGGGCCCCGACGGTGCATGTCTTACCCTCCCCACCATCGGCGACATGCAGCAGAGAGGCCTGATGGACGGGGCGTGGCCTGTGTCCCAGGAAGCGCATCATCGTCCCCCACCACCACCCAACTTCCTGTGTGGCTGCTTACGCGCCAAAAGCCGAGGCGTCGAGCTTTTTTTTATTTTTCTAAATTTCGGAAAATGCACAACTTATTTGTTTTTACGCTGGTCAAAACATAATACCCTAAAATTGATGCCGTTGTCTGTCACAATATTTTTTTTCTATGTGCACAAGGATTAAAAAAGAAAAAAGGAATCCACCTAGATCTGGGAGATACTCAAATGGACTTTATTTACGTTGATATTTTTGTAATTGTATTGTACTTTGACCCTTTTTATCAGTGTGATTCGGGATAGCTTTTGTGTTGCACCCTGTCTGAATTGTCTCAAAATGAGGAAAAAGAAAAAAAATACTGGAAATTGACTCCATGTGTTTGCTTTCAACCGTAGATCAAAAATTCTTTGGAGTTTTGTAAAAGTCCCAGCAGTCATGTTACTCTGCCACAAACCATTACCAGTAATGGAAAACCGTGAAATGTTGTAATAAAAAAGAATTTGTTACTAAGACGTGTACGGCGATGTGCTTCTCCTGGCATTGCAACACAAACCCACAGCCATCCACACATCCTCACAGCACATTTTATCATCGGGAGGTACACTTAACCCACTTTCTGTTGACAAATATTTGACTTGCATTGAAGCAGCGCAATTTTCCAGTTAATGATTGCCTGATCTGACTCTAACCCACTTTTCACACCACCTCGCACGCCGCAGATGCCCAACAATCCTGTAATGTTACTTAAGGGATGAGGCTGTTGCACTAATAAAAGGCTTAAATGCCTGTCAGACCGGCCGTGCAGGGATTTGCAAACCGCCGAATTGTGAGCGTGCGGGGTGGGAAACGAAAGCGTCTCGCTGGGCCCCCTGTCATGCGAGGCATTTTCTTAAATATGTTGTGAATATCGCTGTCAGCACCACCCTCACCTTTTAAGCCAGTTATTATCCGAGACGCACTTAAGCTGTGGGAACAAAATGGCCTCTAATCCAGCCTCCCACGGTCCAGGAAGTGGGCTGCGCACAGAGAAGTAAACAGTGGGGAACTTTGCTCACTTGAGGCATGAGCAGGCGAGCCAAACAATGCAAAAGAGCTTATTTGGTAGAAGCCATGACGTGCAGAAATTCACCATCTTAACAAATGATTTAGCCTCGATCTCAGTGTAAAAATAGAATAATAACAAATCTGCAAATGGGATGAAATAATCCCACTTGTTTCCAATGTAGTTTTACAGATTTTTTTCTGGGAACAAGCACAAATATGTTAAAATAATGCAGAATAAGGCACATCAGCCCACTAGGATGAAGATTTTGTACAGTGTATACATATAAATATGGCCAGGTTAGTGTGAGAGTGAATAATCTCAAAGCTGTCTGCTGTGCTCCTGGTGTTTTTTCACCAAACTTGTCGTCATAAGTGAAACAAAGGTGCACGAATGCTATCAGCGTGCCGTATCTCTCCCCCGCTTTGATATGCTGGTGAGCAAGAGCTTAATGGTACAGCACGCCCTGACCTAGAGTACACAGTGTAGGGAGATTTACTCGGCCCAACTGCCTTCATCCTAAATTAGCCCGCACCTGCAAAATCCCTAATGGCATTAGCATGACATCGCTGGCGTTTTTCCTCCAAATGGAATGCACATAATGGTGGGTTTCTTCCAATGAAATGCCACCGGACTTTTGAAAAGGAGGCATTCAGCGCTGAGATCCCCGCTCGGTTTAGTCAGCACTGGCGCGGCGAGCCGTCATTGTGAGAGGGCCCGGCTTTGGGAGGGCGTGATCGCATGGGAAATGAGCAGATAAGCAGATAAATATCACAATCGTGGTTTAAGACATTATTGAGGCTATGTGGGCTTTTTTTTTTTTTTCCCAGGCTGACAGTGCAATTGATCTCAAGCCATGAAATAGGCCTCTTAATCGCCCATGTTAGTGTAAATGGATTGGTGCTAAGTCAGTTGCTCTTAATAAGGCATTAATCTGTGTGCAGGAGGAGGGGTAGATGTGGAGGTCAGTGGGCTAGTGTGCAGGGAAGTAGACCAGCCTCTGTTGTCATGCTGCACACACT
Source organism: Myripristis jacobus (assembly GCA_900302555.1). Taxonomy (NCBI): domain Eukaryota; kingdom Metazoa; phylum Chordata; class Actinopteri; order Holocentriformes; family Holocentridae; genus Myripristis; species Myripristis jacobus. The sequence continues at coordinate 18,071 of OMLB01023875.1, forward strand.
GCGCATGGCGACTCGCTGCCCAGATGGGATTAACGCCTCCCATCACCCTCTCTCTCTCCCTCCCTCCCTCTCTCTCTCTGTGTCTCTCGCCCTGTGGTGTGACTGCGACTCCACTGCCGTGCTCGTCTCGCTGCTCCTGCCCGCCGGAGGAGCGGCAGATGGGGCAGAGTCGTGGTGCGCCGCCGGGGTCAGATGTGTCACCAAGGCCCCGCGGGTGACCTGCTCGGTAACTCGCGGCAACCGCTGCTGCTGAGTCACTTCCTGGTTTGCCAAGCTGATCCTTGTTATCCCCCCATGGGCCCAGGCACCAAATGTCTCACCGTGTATTGTATCCCACATGGGGGAAATCTTTATTGTTAGGAGCAGGAGCGGGACAGTATCTCCTGATTCCATCAACGAGATGGATTTCACGATTTGATACAACCACAATACAGTGGAATAGATCAAAGTTCAATGACGACAAAGACAGTTATTCGTTCTGCTTGTGAAACTGTGATGGGGAAGCACACTTGCGATAAATAAAACGCAGCTATTGTGCCTCATTTCCATCTTGCAGTCACCAGAGGCGCGTGTTCACCTCATCCGCTCGCGCAACTGTCCTGATTAATTGAGAGATTGATCGATTAATGGCTGCTGAACGCTGTCACGGGAGCCAATATGGCGACCCCGCTGGTTTTTCACAGGCGGTTGCACAGGGGGATTGTGGGTCACCGCTGTAATGTCCTTGCGTTTGGCTCTGAGTGATGGATGGGGGTGACCGTTGGCGGCTGGTGCCAGCTCCTCTGTCAGGGTTTGTGTATTTTTTTCTTTCAGTGCTGTTGGCGCTGCTGTGACTTTGGAGGCACACAAATTGACTGGCACGTGTTTGTTTTGGGTTTTTTTTTACCATCCACTATTGTAACGGTTCTCTGAAAGATGCTGGGTGGATTTCCACAGACTCAGCGACTGTCTGAGTCAATTATCTTTCTGTCACTCACCGAAAGAGAAAAACAGTGGGTCCGGCTGGCATTGCCATGGCAACCACCCGCCCAGGAGCTGCATTCGGTGTCAGTAATGAAGCAGGACGCGGCTTCCGGCGACCACGCGGAGCCGAGGCGCGTTAGCACCTGGTCATTATCTTCAGTAAGCTCGCACGTCTCCTCTGTGATTGGTCACGACTGCAGAGAGGCGGGGCCAAGCAGGAAAAACAGGTTTCTGGGGTGTGCTGTCATCGCCTGGCCACAGACTCCCATTGAAACCATGTGTCTTTAGATTACCGCTGGTCTCCTCGTCGGCTACTGGCTGTGTCTGCTGACAGCTAACGCTAAACATGAATCATCGCAATGCCAAAAACCTATAATAGGCCTCAGAAGTCGAATATGCCCAAATCAGAATCAGACTCAGAATCTGAAACACTTTATTGATCCCTGAGGGGGAAATTGGAGTCCCAGATAAGGAAAATACACGCAATTGTCACATAATCATCCCTGTCACAGTCATTTCGGTCATATTTTCTCTGCGTGTTTCTCTGTTAAATGGGACTGCTGCCACGTTCCCAACGAAATCGCCCAATTATTTTGCCAAGGAAAAGCGAACGCCGCCACACACATTCAACACATCACAGGTGGCTGTTAAGTAAGACTGATTTTAGAGATTAGAATTATTGCAGCTTGCCAAGATTTAAAAAAAAAAAAAAGCCAGCATATGTCGGTTTCTTTGGCCGGTCTGTGTCACATGTGCAACAGGTTGCTCCAAGTGACTAACAACACCACAACTAGTTTTCAAGTCGTAAAATATGTGATTTTTTTTCCTTTTATCATGTACAAACAAAAGTCATAAATTAATTTAGTGGGAATTCGGAAAACCGCATTCATTTCTCATATAGACATCGGATTGTTTTGATCCAGAAGTGGCGAAAAAAAAACAAAACTGCATCTTGACTTGAACTGTCATGAAACCGGGTTAAAATTTTCATTCTAGCTTGCTACTGGGCCATAAAAAATACCTTAATAAGATTCCAATTTTTGTCAAGGATTACAACAAAAATAGAAAGATTGTGGTGATGCAAATGCAATGTTGATGCAAAAGTCTCGAAAGCGCCGACGGTCGACGCCACGACCTCTGCGAGCTGTGGCGCGCGCTGCCACCTGCGCGTAAACGGATCCGAGGCCGCAGCACAACTGGCGTTTCCTCCTCGACACATGGCGACGCAGCCGCTCGGGCGGGGCAGCGCTGAGCACACGAGGTATGAGCAGCCGTGTCCTCGGGGCCCGGGGCCGCTTTCGCATGAGCTCATAGGATGTGACCTCAGCTTGCAACCTTATACGCCGATCAAAGTGTCGGGGCGCCCCACACACGCTGAAACCAAACCTGTCTGGAATCCTTCACTGAGCCGAGGAATGGAATGAGGTGTTATTGCTCGGGTTGGTTTGTTGTCTTTGAGACGCTCGGCTGCGCTGATAGCCGTCTATTTGCTTTCGTGCCCTTTGCTTTCTGAAAGTCCTTGGCATCGGAGTAGGTGTTTTCTCTTGTGTCCAATAGAGGAATTTCCTCAAAACAAGTGAGACACCACGAGTAGTGAGATATTCTGTCATGATTGCACTGGGTTAAATTCTTCCACACTGGTGGATATTGTCGCACTGCACAGTGTCATCTTCTTCCTCAAATTACTTGTATTCTCAAAGCCCACGTTTGAGTATTTTTACGTAATCGGGCTCAGTCATGTCCTTTTTGTGCAACGTGGCCGCAGAAAAGCGCCGTCCTCCGAGTTTGGGAGGAAGGTCGAGGAGCAGGAACTAACTTTTTATAGCACTTTTTAGGAACAAAGACACAAAGTGCTGCGGCACAAAGGGAACAAAACAGTCACATGGACAAACGAGGGGCCGACATGCACCGCTGGCCTCTGCAAGAACACATCGGCTGTAACTGTAACGCGCTGACCTCTGCGTAGGTGCTCACCCCGTGTTGCGTGGTAATTACATCAGAACCTGTGGATTGGTAAAAAATGAAAGCACGTTAATTACACCATCACACTGAAGGGGAAAGGACACAGCTGGCTTGTTCAGGGTTCTGAGAAGGAAAACATGCACGATGCTACAGTGCAGCGTGGGTTTCTCTGTCTGTCTGTAATTGGTTTGATTATCTTGGACGTGCTCTAGTACTCTGGCCCCAGGTGGGGTCCCGATCAATGCCGTCTAAATGGTGTTGACTGTTCCCCATTGACTGTAACGCATTAGCCAAAGCGTCGCGCGGGATCAATGGCGCGGCGTGTCAACTAAGCATAGCGCGCTGTGGCAGATTGACTCAATGGGGACTTGACGAGGTGCTCCTGCTCACGCTGGCAGAAAAGTATCGACCCCGAGCGTGAACTCTTTGCACGAGTGCTCACGTGCGCGCATGAGGGTGAGCATGAGCTTATGAACAGACGCGTGCGCGCCTCGCCTTCCGCTGTGTGCGAGTCACCTTGAGCGTCGCGGAGGTGCAAACGCAGAGCGGCTCGCAGCGGGCCGCTCTCCTCGGAGCGACAGCCTTGACATTTCCACGGTGCGGGGAGGCGGCGGCTGCCACGCTGCACTCGAGATGCTTCCTCCTTCGCCGTGGGGACAGATCTGTGGCGCTCTCTGCAGCTCTGCTTTCTCTTCAGTCAGAGACCCTCACTCGCTCACTTTCTCTCACAAAATAGCACAAAATAGCACAGAGCACACTCATTTTTAGGGCTGGTGTTGCTTAATTTAGGGTTAGTCCTCTGTCACGATGGAGAGAAACCTGTGGTAGTCGCAGAAGCTGTGGTTTCCTTGTTGTTTGACTTACAGGAACTAGAGTTTGACCTTCAGATCATCTAAAAATATAACCCGTTGTGTTTGCTTTGCTGTGGTATTATAGGCAGAAGTATTTCTGTCACTTGCAGGGTCAATGCAAGTGAAAGTGAAAGGGTCTCAAAACTGATAATCATCATGCAGCCCCCCTTACAAAAACAAACTCCAAATGCTAACCTCTCCCTTTAAGATCTCACTAAACAAAACACTGAGGCACACGCTTCTTTGGATGGACTGAAGGAGCTCAAAGGTTGTGATTATCGCAGATATGATGTTCAGAAATGTTTCATGTTTCAGGAATTCATGCTTGACCAGTTTCTCGGTTCTTACTTATCAGTGTGATATACACTGATAAGTACTTCAAAAGGGTTAAAAAACTCAATGTTAATCCAGTGGAATAAGATAGTCCCACTTGTTTCCAGAATTTTGTGGAATCAAGTGTCATTTTCTTGATCTTAGTGGGCTGATCAGCCTCATTCTGCCTTGTCTCAACAGATTTACACTATAAAATCCCCGAAACAAGTCAAACTGCACTGGACACGAGTGGGATTATCTCATCCCACTATCGCTTAGGTTAAGAAGGGGATTTTAAAACTTAATATATGAGAATGACAGGTTAAGAAGGAGAGTTTATGCAGCGAGGCGCCTCTGAATCGAGCCTGGTTCTGTTTTAAAAGCCAGATTTCAAACTCGCGTCGGTCCGTCGCCTGGTGAATGTTGATCAGGAGCGTTAATTACACCCAGCCGTCCCAGGAGAGATCGGTTTTAATTACAGCCGCCTCGTTAAGGACAAGCTTAGCCATGTCGTGTCCTTATTTGGGATATATTAATTAGCATGTGACGAATATGCAGCAGGATGGAGGAGCTGGGGCGGGAGATATCCGACTTCAGACAGAGGGATCGAGCAAGAGGCGTCCACGAGGAAGACTGGCGTTGGCCATTTTGCCCCGTGCAGCTCCTTACAAATTAAACCCGGGAATGAGCACCCTCTCCCAGTGGAGGTGCAAACATTAGGGAGTTCCTGTGCGGACTGATTCCTACAGGGAAGCATCTCCCGCTCATAATTTAATCTGTCTCCTCATCTGTCTTCCTCGTCTTTTGCGACGGGATATCAGCGTCTATCTTTCTCGGCACTGTTCCTGTCCTTTCCTCTGCACGCGGCCCCGAGGAATTCAAACATGAACAAGGAACAAGGAAGACAAACACAAATACCAGCTCACAGGCCCACGCACTGCTAAAAAAAAAAAAAAAAAAAAAAAAAAAAAAAAATTC